>JAAWVA010000037.1:5038898-5069127 GCA_015227895.2 Colaptes auratus
AGAACACCTGTGTCATCTCTAACCTGGGCAGGGCCTTCTGGTTCAATGTACCACACCAAGGACTCCAGGTAGGATGGGGAAAGGGACATGCTGAGAAAGTTCATCAGCTGCACTGGCAAAGGTCTCATTCCCCGCAGGTAAGAGCAAAGGCTCCAGGAATGGAAGTCTCTCCGCGACGTCTGCAGACTTTGTGTTGCTCTTGTCTGATCCCTTCCCCAGCACCAAAGATGTGCTTGTGACTGCTGAACTCCTTTGTTTGGTTCCTCTAAATGCTGGTTTCTGGGTTTGTTTCTCTGGTGCCTAGGGACCTCGGCCTGGCTACTTCCCACCCAGGCAGAATCGCTTCATTATCTCTCCCAAAACCCTCCAAAGCTTGCAGCCGTATGGAAAACGCATTCAAGCCCTGTGCAGAGGAGTTCCCTCCTACTTTGCTTACCCCTCTCCAGGTGAGCACACCAGAAACAGGGTTGGTTCACCCAAAGGAAGCTAAATAAGGTTACCAATAGAGAGGAAAATGATTGAAGCAAAGGCTCCAAGATCAGAAGTTCCTCAGCAGGACTGGGTGGCTGCAGGACTGCTGCAGTCAGTCACAAGTTCCCTTGGCCTCATCTAATCCTTTCCACAGTAGCAAAGTTGTGGCCACAGACTCTGAACTCCTTTTATACTAAATGCTGGTTTCTGGGTTGGTTGGTTTGATGCTTAAGGAGCTCATCCTCACCACCCTCCACCCAGGGAGAATCACTTCATTATCTCCACAAACAGCCCCCAAAGCTTGTGCCTCTCTGCAGAGGAGTTCCCTCCTACTTTGCTTACCCCTCTCCAGGTGAGCACACCAGAAACAGGGTTGGCTCACCCAAAGAAAGCTAAATAAGGTTACCAATAGAGAGGAAAATGATTGAAGGAAAGGCTCCAAGGTCAGAAGATCCTCAGCAGGACTGGGTGACTGCAGGACTGGGTGGCTGCAGGACTGGGTGGCTGCAGGACTGCTGCAGTCAGTCACAAGTTCCCTTGGCCTCATCTAATCCTTTCCACAGTAGCAAAGTTGTGGCCACAGACTCTGAACTCCTTTTATACTAAATGCTGGTTTCTGGGTTGGTTTGTTTGAGGCTTAAGGAGCTCATCCTCACCACCCTCCACCCAGGGAGAATCACTTCATTATCTTCACAAACAGCCCCCAAAGCTTGTGCCTCTCTGCAGAGGAGTTCCCTCCCACTTTGCTTACCCCTCTCCAGGTGAGCACACCAGAAGCAGGCTTGGTTGGCCCAAAGAGAGGTTAACAAAGAAAGGGATTGCAGCAAAGGTGACCAAGTTGATCACTGCAATCCACTGCTTTTCTATGGCTTTTTCAATCAGGGAACTCATGTGTAAGGAAAAGCAGCAGCTCTGCCACTCTGCTGTGTACAACACAGAGACCAGGCCTTGGCAGGAAGGTTTTGGGCTCCAGCTGTTGACACAAGACTCAGTTATGTTAGGCAATTCCATGCATATACAGCACCAAGGGTCCTGCCACAGCGTGATTTGTGCTTCAAACAGAGTTCATTGCTTAGGTTGGTATAAAAAGATTGCACCAATAGCTGCATGTAGAGGATGAGTCCAGCTATGGGGAGTTGGTGAGGCTCTGGAATGTCCAAAGAGGTAGCTCAGTGCTGAGGTGACATTCCCTGGTACAGTTCCAACAGTATCATAGTAGTAGTATCAGTCAGGGTTGGAAGGGACCACAAGGATCAGCTAGTTCCAACCCCCTACCAGGAGCAGGGACACCCCACACTAGATCAGGCTGGCCAGAGCCTCATCCACCTGGCTTAAACACCTCCAGGGATGGGGCCTCAACACCTCCTGGACAACCCATTCCAGGGCTTCACCACCCTCATGGGGAAGAACTTCCTCCTCACCTCCAGCCTCAATCTCCCCACCTCCAGCTTCAGTCCATTCCCCCTAGTCCTATCACTACCTGAGATCCTGAGAAGTCCCTCCCCAGCCTTCTTGTAGCCCCCTGATGGAACCTCTTCAGGTTCTTTGTTTTCTTCTATTCTCAGTACCAATCTAATCAGTTTTCTCTTTCCTTTCAGGATTCAACTTCTTAGAACAAGTGGATTCGTGTTTTACAGTTAAGTTTAATGACTTGCCTGTTCATTACTGTGATTAATTATTCCTGATGGAGTGTGGAGGAAGGAAATTCACAGAACTCTGTGCCCAGGAAGAAGACTTTGATTTGTCTCTTCTGCCCTGTGCAGAAGCTCCTTGGTCTCAATAAAAGTTATCATCAGCCCACACTGCTGTGTGCTGTGTTTGTATCCAACCTGTGGAAGACTGGAAGCAATTCCAAAGACAAGCACCAGAACAAGAGGACACAGTCTCAAGCTGTGCCAGGGGAATTTTAGGCTGGAGTTGAGGAGGAAGTTCTTCCCAGAGAGAGTTGTTAGCTGTTGGAATGTGCTGCCCAGGGAGGTGGTGGAGTCCCCATCCCTGGAGGGGTTCAGGAGGGGACTGGATGTGGCACTTGGTGCCGTGGTTTAGTAGTCAGGAGGTGTTGGGGGACAGGTTGGACTTGGTGATCTTTGAGGTCTTTTCCAACCTGATTGATTCTGTGATTGGAGCCCTTGCAAACTCCTGTTTGGGCAAGCTCAGGCTGTGTGGTTTCCCAGTCCGACTTCACCTGCTGCCTCGACTACGAGCAGGTGGTGCTCCACCTAGTGCTTAAGCATCCTGAAGGCAACGTGGTCTGAAGTCCAGGCTTCCAGAACTAAGGCCAGTGGAGTGATTTCTGTTTGGACTTCTTAGGAACATGCAAAATATGACAGTGTTTCTTACTCTAAAGAAAGGATGCAGCAGCTCGTCCTGGTCGGGATAGGAGTTTGGGGTTGTTGAGCCGGGGTCCATCTGACAGTAAAAGCAATGCAAAACTGCACCCACAAATGTTGCAGCTTCCCATGGGGAAGCACCAACATGAATCATAGAAGCCTAGAATCAGCCAGGTTGGAAAATACCTCTGAGATCATCGAGTCCAACCTATTACCTATCACCTCACATCTCCTGACAACTAAACCATGGCTCCAAGTGCCACATCCAAGCCTTTTTTGAACACCTCCAGGGACGGGGACTCCACCACCTCCCTGGGTGGCACATCCCCGTGGCCAACTCCTCTTTCTGGGAAGAACTTTCCCCTCCCCTCCAGCCTAAACCTCCCCCTGCACAGCTTGAGACTGTGTCCTCTTGTTCTGGTGCAGCAGGGCCTGGGGAAGGAGACCAACCCCCTCCTAGCTACAACCTCCCTTCAGGGAGTTGTAGAGAGCAATGAGGTCTCCCCTGAGCCTCCTCTTCTCCAGGCTAAGCAGCCCCAGCTCCCTCAGCCTCTCCTCACAGGGCTGTGCTCCAGACCCCTTCCCAGCTCTCTCCTCTCCTATTCAAACTTATACTGCACTTTCCCTGAGACAAAACAGCCACAACCCTCTTCCCTTATCCTATCATATATTCACCAGGAAACCTCTTTCTGGAGCCCTTGAGAACTAAGCACTGCAAGAGAGACCAATGGCATCCTGGCCTGCATCAGGAACAGTGTGGCCAGCAGGAGCAGGGAAGTCATTGTGCCCTGTGCCCTGGTTAGGCTACACCTAGAGTTGTGGGCTCCTCAGTTCAAGAAGGACATTGAGAGACTTGAAGGTGTCCAGAGAAGGGCAACGAGGCTGGGGAGAGGCCTTGAGCACAGCCCTGTGAGGAGAGGCTGAGGGAGCTGGGGGTGTTTAGCCTGGAGAAGAGGAGGCTCAGGGGAGACCTCATTGCTCTCTCCAACTCCCTGAAGGGAGGTTGGAGCCAGGTGGGGGTTGGTCTCTTCTCCCAGGCACTCAGCACCAGAACAAGAGGCCACAGTCTCAAGCTGTGCCAGGGGAAGTTTAGGCTGGATATTAGGAAGAAGTTCTTCGTAGTAAGAGTTATTGGCCATTGTCATGTGCCACCCAGGGAGGTGGTGGAGTCACCATCACTGGAAGTGTTCTAAAAGGGACTGGATGAGGCACTTGGTGCCATGGTTGAGTTGATTAGATGGTGTTGGGTGACAGGTTGGACTTGATCTCTGAGGTCTTTTCCAACCTGGTTAATTCTATTCTATTCTATTCTATTCTATTCTATTCTATTCTATTCTATTCTATTCTATTCTATCCTATCCTATCCTATCCTGTTCTATTCTATTCTATTCTATTCTATTCTATTCTATTCTATTCTATTCTATTCTACTCTACTCTATTCTATTCTATTCTACTCTACTCTGTTCCATTCTATCCTGAACACCCTTTTTATGGCAAAGCCACTCTCAGAGCCAATGTTGTCTTTGACCACAAGTTCTGCCTGGCCCTGTGGTTGCATGGTAACACACAGAACATTCTGGAAAGCACAGGGGCTCTTGTTTATTTTGCCTCCACCAAGGCTTTTGTGAAGGTTTTTTTGTGCCCTGGGCTAGCTCTGGTCCTAAGGTTTTGATGTCTGCTTTCCAGAGCAGGTAGCAGAGGTCAGAAAGTTACCACAGAACATAATCAATTGCTCCCTGCAAATGGATCCTTATCCAATGTTTATCAGAACTATGGCAGATCAAATTTGCAGAAGCACAGGCCCCATATTAATGAAGTTTTGACAGCAGGAAATTATTATTGGTGGAAAAGGGACAGGGATACAAATTGCAGAATTATTTTACTCCAGCACTTGTGGCTGCCCCAGCTTGATTCTCACAACCTATATAAGGTGGACAGGTCACAGCCTGCCTTGCACCTGCACCAGCATCAGCTCTGCAGTCAAGATGAAGTGCACTGTGAGTAGAGATTGCTCTTTGCTCCTCTTCTGAACTACAACTTTGACTCCAATCATTGCCTTTATCTCTCAAGATTTCCTATTCCTGTCTCTACCAAAGAGGCTTTCTTGGGGGAGAGCTTTCTCCTCCAGAGAGAGCAGCACAGAGCCTGTGAATCTATCAGCACCTCCAGATTCAGCTCTGTAAGCAAGCTCCCAGAGCTTTCTCCTCCAGAGAGAGCAGCACAGAGCCTGTGAATCTATCAGCACCTCCAGATTCAGCTCTGTAAGCAAGCTCCCAGAGCTTTCTCCTCCAGAGAGAGTGCAGCACAGAGCCTATGAACCTCTCAGCACCTCCAGATTCAGCTCTGTAAGCAAGCTCCCAGAGCTTTCTCCTCCTAGAGTAGGCAGCACGAGCCTGTGAATCTATCAGCACCTCCAGATTCAGCTCTGTAACAAGCTCCCAGAGCTTTCTCCTCCAGAGAGAGCAGCACAGAGCTCTGTGAAATCTATCAGCACCTCCAGATTCAGCTCTGTAAGCAAGCTCCCAGAGCTTTCTCCTCCAGAGAGAGAGCAGCTCAGAGCCGGTGAATCTATCAGCACCTCCAGATTCAGCTCTGTAATCGACCTTCCATGTGACTGCTTTGCATTACTCTAGGGTAAGGCAAGGATGAGTCACTTTAGGTGACTCTTGTCATTCCAATAGGAAAGCAAAAGAGGACCTTAAGAGTTCACTATCTGATCAGGACAGGAAAAAGGCTCCAAGATCCTCATGTTGGATTGGACAGCAGGAGCTGCAGCTACACTTTCTGTTTCCATTTCTATTTCAGATTGTGGCTACCATCCTCCTTGGACTCTTCCTGGCTCCAGCCCTCGGAGTTTTTGTAAGTAGAGTGCCCCAGCCACAGGCTGTGGCAGGAGAGGGTTTCAATCCCTCATCCATTACTAGCCAAAGGGATTTTAAGGTGAAGCTGAAAAAGGGCAGCTTAGCAAACCTGAATGGCAAAGATCCCTCTCTGATGGGATGGCAGAAAGGGAGGGAGGCAAATGCAGTCAGAATGGAGCTAGAATGATTCTCACAGAGACCAGAGACAAACAGGGTATGGGAGACTCTCCTGCTGAGGTTGGTTCTGAATCCTGATGGAGCATCACAGAATTATATCATAGAATCAATAAGGTTGGAAAAGGCCTCAAAGATCACCAAGTCCAACCTGTCCCCCAGCACCTCCTGACTACTAAACCATGGCCCCAAGTGCCACATCCAATCCCCTCTTGAACACCTCCAGGGACGGTGACTCCACCACCTCCCTGGGCAGCCCATTCCAGCGGCTAACAACTCTCTCTGGGAAGAGCTTTCTCCTTGCTGTCTGCACCAATTTCTCCTGACACGAGTGATTCTGGATCCTACACAACTTGAAGGCAGCAGCAGTTTCAGATTTTAAGAGCCTGGGTCACAGGCTGCTGCGATCCTGGAGAGCTCAAAGGGTCTTGCTGTGGATGGCTCAGGATAGGATCGTGGTAGGATGATTGGCTTTGGCCGGGAGCTTTGCCTTTGGGGCACAGTGCTTACCAGGTACTTGTGGCATCTTCCAGGTTGGGCAACAGACTGGACAGCAGGTGTTCCCTGGGCAGGATGTGTTCCCTGGGCAGGACGTGTTCCCTGGGCAGGATGTGTTCCCCGGCAGGCCGGTGTTCCCCGGGCAGAATAACCCTCAGGTACTCTGCACCACCGCACGCAGGCAGTGCTGCTCTTGCTCTATTCCCTGCTTGCTGAGTAGTCCTTGCTTCTGTCCCAGTCTCTTTGGGGATAAGGGACCAAGCAAGATGAAAGTCTGACAGTGTTGTGGAACTTTGTTTCCTCCATCCAGATCCCCAGCCAGAACCAGCAGACCACAGTCATCGTGGGCACCCAAATTCTGACCCTCAGAAGGCAGCTGCGCGTGGCAGTTATCGACCAGAGGAGCACCCTGAGGCCATGGAAGTCCATCTGGAACTACCAGACGGTGAGTGGCTCAGGGCTGGTCCAGCAAATGGACAAGGAGCTCAGCTCCAGACAGCTGAGCACACTCCAGGACTTGTTTCTTTCCACTTGGCAGCCAGACTCCAACTTCTGGGGCAAATCTCTCCCCTGTTCTTTCCTCATCCATGCAGACTTTATTCCATCTTCTTTCCTTCAGTCCTCACTTGTCACTGACTTCATTTGCAGGGTGTGATTGCAACCAAAGTGACATCAGAGGGAGTGTGCTACATTTCCACCATGGACAGGAAGCTGATGCCCACCTTTGATGCTCTGCCCAGACTGGCTGAACAGAACAGGGTAAGATTCCAGGGGAGGGCTTCCTTGGGAGCCTGTACAGTCCTGCAATGGAAACTGAACAGACTAGAGCACACTGGACAAGACAAGACAAGACAAGACAAGACTAGACTAGACTAGACTAGACTAGACTAGACTAGACTAGACTTGAATTGAATTGAATTGAATTGAATTGAATTGAATTGAATTGAATTGAATTGAATTGACCAGGTTGGAAAAGACCTCACAGATCATCCAGTCCAACCTATCACCCAACACCATCTAATCAACTCAACCATGGCACCAAGTGCCTCATCCAGTCCCTCTTTGAACACTTCCAGTGATGGTGACTCCACCACCTCCCTGGGTGGCACATGACAATGGCCAATAACTCTTCCTATGAAGAATTTCTTCCTAACATCCAGCCTAAACCTCCCCTGGCACAGCTTGAGACTGTGGCCTCTTGTTCTGGTGCTGCCTGCCTGGGAGAAGAGACCAACCCCCAGCTGGCTACAACCTCCCTCCAGGGAGTTAGAGAGAGCAAGAAGGTCTCCCCTGAGCCTCCTCTTCTCCAGGCTAAGCAACCCCAGCTCCCTCAGCCTCTCCTCACAGGGCTGTGCTCCAGCCCCCTCCCCAGCTTTGTTGCCCTTCTCTGGATACCTTCCAGCAACTCAACATCTTTCCTGAAGCCAGAGGCATGGCTGTTTCCACAGGCTTGACACCCAGAGTCCCAGACTCACACAGCAGATGACAAGACAGTGCCCAGTAGAGCTGTGAGGGAAACACCAAGCAGCAAGGCTCCACTCCAGAAACAGGGAGATGCTTAGCAGGAAAGGGATGGAGGCTCTGCACTTGCTGAGTGTTGTCATTTCCTGTTCAGATGCTGCAGGTTCAAGGAAGACCTTCCAAGGAGGTCATCTATGTCATCAAGAGACCCATCGTCAACCTCCAGTCCTACGGACAAGAGATCTCCACCCTGTGCAGAGGCCTCACGACCTACGAGACCTACGAAGTGTATGGTGAGTGCAGGCAGAGGGACAGGGGCTGGAACTGGCCAGCAGCTCTTTTGCCTCAGGGGGGATGCTCTTCCCCCTGCACACAGCCACAAAGCTTTCCTGCTTCTCCTGCAGCGGTTGTTCAGAGCACTGCTGGCTGGGAGCAGCTCGTGGCACTCTGACATTCTCCTTGCTGTTCTTCTCTTCTTTCCCAAGGCCCCCAGTACACTGTCAACCAGGGATCCTGCTCCAGGCTCGATGTCCTCCACATTCTGGACCTTGTCTACTGCCGTGCCAACAACAAGGCCTAAACACCTGACCCTGCTTCAGCCAAGAGCAGCTGCTCCATCGCTGCTGCACCAGGCCAGCCCCAGTGCTGTTCTGCTCCCTGGCATCTCCTCCTTCAGGAGCTTCCTTCTCCACCATTCAGAGGCTCAGTTGTGACCATACCTTTCCAATAAAGGCCTCTAGCATGCATTAACTCTGGCTTGTCTCTCACTGATGTATCCTTTATCACCTATGCCCACATTCAGCACTGCATCTGGAGTGCCTCTCCTGCACCCCTTTGGAGCCCTCCCAATGGGCATTTCCAGGGCGCTCCGGAATCAAGCCACAGCTGCAGAGAGCAGGGCAAGCATCAGTGTGCAGCTGACACACAGAGCTGAGACTTTCCTTCCCTTTTCCAGGGAAAGGAGCCCTCCTGGCTCACATTTTGACTCATGAGGCATGAAAAGGAGAAAGGGATGGGGAGGATGCAAGGAGCTGGCCTTCCTTAGGGCATGGGGAGGCTAATTTGGAAGATGGGCAGAGTTGTCCTGCTCCCAAAAGAGAGGCCTCCCCTTAGCCAGAGCCTGGTGAGGGGTGGCCAGAGGCATCACACTGGACACCACAAAAGCAAACAGGCAGCAGCTTTCAGCTTCTGCCACCTCGCACTGACCCCCAGAGGCTTCGCCCTGTGGCACTCTGCAAGGATGCAGAGTTCGCCTGCAGGCACCTGAATGGTCAGCATGAGCACACCCCAGCCCTTGCACAGGAGAGACACAGACACTACTTTGCTGCTGCTGGTCTCTAACCTTCCCTTTTGGGGCCACAGACCTTAACACAGATTACCTCCTCCACTGATCTCACAGAGGGCATCAGCTATGATGAAACTACTGGGCTGAGGAGGTGAAATTGGGAGGTAGGGGTGGATGGGTGGGCAGGATAAACAAGCTCAGCTTTCCCCCACCTTCCCAAGCTGCCTATCCCATGGGTCTTGGAGTCTGGTAGAGGATTTCACATCCTCCTGGCATGGCTGCAAGGCTGGCAGGGCAAGCTCTGTGATGCCTTTGAGATGCTACTCTGCACACTGAGCTTCCAACAGGCACAGACCAAATCCCCCCTTCCCTGAGGAGCATTTGCCTCCCACCCCCATGCAGTTCCCATCCTGTCTCACCCATTTTTCTTGCCACAGCCTTTTTCTGTGGCTCACAAATCCCCTCAGCCCTCTGCTCCCTGGGAGGGTCATAACTCCTCCCCCACTCGCCCCCTACCCCCAGCTGCCACCTGAATTCCCAGCCAAGAGCTCCCCAGCCTCACTGCCCAGCAGGATGCATCTGTGGAGCGTTTGAGAATGAGTTTGGGATGCTCCAACCCCAAGGGAGCTGCTGGGGAAGGGATGAGAGATTGGACTCCATCTGGGACTCACTGGGGAGCTGAGGAGGAGACTGGGAGGGAGCAGCATGGGTCACCTGCAATGCCTCCTGCCCTGCCCTTGCCGGTTCCCAAGCTGCGATCCACTTCTCTTTTCCCCCAGCACTCAGATCCCGACCCAAGCCGCTCAGACACAGCTCTTGTGCCATCTGCTGACCAAAGGCTGCTGGCTCCACGGCTCCAGCACCCTCCACTTAGCACCCACTCAGCCTGCCTGCACCCACCCTGTCCCCCTCCAGGAGCCCCCACGTACCTTCTCCCTTCACCTGGCTCCTGCAGCCACCTCCCGACTCGAAAGCATCCCCTGGGATTCACCTAAATCCCACAAAGGCTTTGGCCATTGAGGAAATCCTGCTCCTTGGTCATCCTGCCTGCAGCCACCCAGCTGGTGCCAGGGACAGAGCTGGATGGGGAAGGCTGCATCCAGATGCAGGTCTGGATGCACCTCAGCTGCACCCAGACCTAATTTCACAGGGAAAGAGAACAGAAGCAGGGAGGGGCTGCCCAAAATGTCCAGATATAGGGTGGTGGAGTCATGGAATCACAGACTGGGTTGGGTTGGGTTGGAAGGACCTTTAAAGCTCATCCAGTCCAACCCCCCACAGTCAGCAGGGACATCCCCGACCCAGAGGAGGTTGCTCAGAGCCCCAAACAACCTGACCTGCAGTGGTGCCAGGGATGGGGCAGCTCCAACCCCTCTGGGCAGCCTGGAGCAGGCTCTCACCACCCTCAGTTTAAACAAAATTTCTTCTTTCTATCAGATCGAAATCTCCCTCCTCGAGCTCAGACCATCACCCTTTGTCCTGTCACAGGAGGCCCTGCTAAGGAGCTTGTCCCCAGCTTTCTGATCATTAGCATCACTGAATTGTCAGGGTTGGAAGGGACCTCAAAGCTCAGCCAGCTCCAACCCCCCTGCCATGGCCAGGGTCACCTCACACCACAGCAGGTTGCTCACAGCCACCTTCAGCCTGGCTGCAAACACCTCCAGGGATGAGGCTTCCACCACCTCCCTGGGCAGCCTGTGCCAGGCTCTCACCACCCTCCTGGGGAACAACTTCTTCCTCACATCCAATCTGAATCTCCCCACTTCTAGTTTTGCTTCA
Organism: Colaptes auratus; assembly: GCA_015227895.2. Classification (NCBI taxonomy): domain Eukaryota; kingdom Metazoa; phylum Chordata; class Aves; order Piciformes; family Picidae; genus Colaptes; species Colaptes auratus. The sequence goes on from JAAWVA010000037.1 coordinate 5,049,758, forward strand.
CCCCCCCAAGTCCAATCACTCCCTGACACCCTCAGAAGTCCCTCCCCAGCTTTCCTGTACCACCCTGCAGATACTGGAAGGCCTCCTCGGAACCTTCTCCTCTCCAGCCTGCACAACCCCAACTCCCTCAGTCTGTCCTCACAGCAGAGCAGCTCCAGCCCTCTGCTCATCCTCATGGCCCTTCTCTGGACACCTTCCAGCACCTCCAGATCCAGTGGGTCACCGTCCCTGGAGGTGTTCAAGGGGAGACTGGACGTGGCTCTTGGTGCCATGGTCTAACCATGAGGTCTGTGGTGCCAGGTTGGACTGGATGATCTTTGAGGTCTCTTCCAGCCTTGGTGGTGCTGTGATACTGTGAAGGAGCAGGGAGCACCATGGTATGGTGCAGGATGCTCCCTACAGCTGTCTCGTTACAAGGACTGAGCGAGAGCTGCCCAGGTAGGAATTCTCTGTGGCCATCTCTGCCAGCACTGGGCACACACACACACATTGAATTATTCCTGATGCTCCACCAAAGAATCCCATTTTAAAGCCATTCCTCTGCTCAGAGGTTTGGGAGAGCACTTTTAACCCCAGCCAGGCTTTTTGCCTCTCAGGTGTGACCCAACAAACGCTCAAACCTCAGCAGCTCCTTCCTGGAGCCACCACTGATCCACTGCTTTCTACGACCGTGGGTGAAGGAGCATGGGGGAAGGGTTTCCCCCCCCCACCTCCCCTTTCCATGGCTCAGCTTTGGGATTTAGGGAAGCCAAGCTGCACATCTCCCGCGTCCAAGCAGAGGGCACTGCTGCCTAATGGTTTGAGCTCTGCCCACAGCAGCGGGGTTTAAATCCGTCCCGAAGTCCTTCTGGCGCCGAAAACATCTCCTGCCAGCAGGTGCTGCTGGAGCAGCAGCACAGAAACCCTCTCTCCACTGAAGTCCTTTCAACAGGTCCCCCAAAATCTGGGAATAACAGAGAAAACAAAACGAAACAACACAAAGCAAGATCATAGAATCACTGAATTGTCAGGGCTGGAAGGCACCTCAAGGCTCAGCCAGTTCCAACCCCCTGCCGTGGCCAGGGACACCTCACACCACAGCAGGTTGCTCACAGCCACCTCCAGCCTGGCTGCAAACACCTCCTGGCTTCCATCACCTCCCTGGGCAGCCTGTGCCAGGCTCTCACTACCCCCATGGGGAACAACTTCTTCCTCACAGCCAATCTGAATCTCCCCACTTCAAGTTTTGCTCCATCCCCCCCCCCCAGTCCTATCCCTCCCTGACACCCTCAGAAGTCCCTCCCCAGCTTTCTTGGAGCCCCCTGCAGATACTGAAAGGCCACAATTAGGTCTCCTCGGAGCCTTCTCCTCTCCAGACTGCACAACCCCAACTCTCTCAGTCTGTCTCCATAGCAGAGCAGCTCCAGCCCTCTGATCACCCTCGTGGCCCTTCTCTGGGCACCTTCCAGCACTTCCAGATCCTTCCTGGAACAGAGGCTCCAGAACTCACAAGTTCCTTAGAGATGTCTCTACACATGCGCTGTGCTCACAACCCCCTCCTGCATCCACCATCATTCCCATCACATTCCCATTATTCCCAGGAGTTAATATTCCCATTATTCCCTAACACTGAGCACTTTAAACCCCCAAACCTCCTGGGAGGGCAAGGAGTGCCTTGCAATGCTGCCTGCCCCATCCTGCTCCCAGCAGGCAGAGTCAGGTTTCCAGGGCCTCGGATGCTCCTCCGACATCGCAGCAGGGTTCTGATGCATCCCAGCGATAACTGCCAGACATTGGATACTTTGGGAGCTGTCTTACAGCCACAGAAATCCCCCTGCCCAAACATCTGATGGTGGCCAGAAGCAGCTTTCTCCTGGTTTCATCTAACCTACTTAAAAAGAGGAGCAATGCCCCCAGAGCCTTGTAACGAAATTACCTTGCTGGTCAAAAAGGAGCTGATGATTTATCATCACCTCTGAGAGAGAGATCCTCTTAGTCTTCTCCCCAAGAATCCCCCAATGGCCTCCTTGGCAACAGCCAAGAGCCACAAACCATCCCCATCGCCATGAAGAGGGCCTGAGCCCTCATGGGTGTCGACGTTCAGGCACTAGGAAAGCTCCTGGCCAGGGTCAGGGAGCTGGGCTGGGGCTGGGCAGGCTTGATGGCAGCTTTTGGGAGGGGAGAGCCTGCAGAGATGATTTGCAAGCCTCAAGCAAGCCTTTGGAGGCTGGGCTCCACTGCTCTGCCAGCAGGAAAGGGCTGGATGTGACCCGTGGGGACACACAGAGGGGGATAGGGAGCAAGCAGCACAGCCCCACAGCCACGGTGGGCACTAATCCTGCCCCGCTGCCAGCTGCCTGAAGCTCCATTTGCCTTCCCTTTTACCCAGCGTGACCCATCCAGTGCCTCCTCTCTCCACGGGTCCTGAGAGCCACACTCCAGGCTGTCCATTAATCTCAGCCACACCGAGTCATTAGGGGCAGAGGCAGCTCCTTCCCCCAATTCCTTCCTGCTCCTCTCCATCCCAGCCAAGCATTTCACCTCGGCGCCGGCTGCCTCCCTCCCTCCCTCCGCCACCAGCCAAGGTGTAAGGTTACTCTGTTTGCTCTGCTTTCTGCCGTGTCCAGCCCCAAACAAGCCATTTAGACATGGCAATGAATCCAGCCAGGGACTGGGAAAGGGCTTTGGGAATAGGGAACAACCCTGGAGGGGCTGGCAGGAGCTAACCATGTCCATATGGATCATGGGGAGGGGCTGCAGTGAGCCTGCAACGGGCAGGAGGCTCCAGGTGGAGGAGTCTGGACTGGTTTAGGTGGCTGCAGTGCTGCTCCTGGGCTGGAAGAGAAATGCTGGGGTCTGAGCAGCAAGTGGCCCAAAAGCACAGTATAAAAACATCCACCTCCAGGTTCAGCAGGCTCCAGGTTCAGCAGGCTCCAGGTTCAGCAGGCTAAAGTCACACACTGGAAAGTTCACTCTCCTAGCAAATGTGAAAAGAGGAGGATCAGGCCCACAACAAGGGACTACAGACCCTGAAGCCATCTCAGGATGGGGGAAGTGAGGACTCTCTAGAAGGGCAGCACCAAGAAATGGCCCAAGCAGGGCCTGAGCTGTGCCCCCACCAAAGGGGTTTAACAGATGCTGGAGCAGGGCTGGGCTGTGGCTCTGCACAGGCATCACCACCCACTGAGAAACCCTCCTGGGGAGGGTGAGCTCAGTGCCTCTCCTGATGTGTTCAGCCAGAATTCCAACTCTACAGGGCAAAACAAGGCACCACGTGCAGGGATGTCCCACGGCCACCGGTGCATGCAGCTAAAAGCGCATCCTGCAAGGGCTGGGAAGTGAACCCAGCCCTCTGGGAGATGTGCTGGCAGCACTTCCCAACCCCCCCCCCCCCGCCCCATCCCGCCCCCCCCCCAAGCCACTGTTATTTATTTTTCCCTCCTGTTCCAGCCCCTCACTTCCTTGCCTGCATTTGGGGAGTTTATTTATTCAGCCTCCAGTTTGGCTATTTTGGTGGTGCAGGAGATACCGACCCAACCCAGACGCAATTGAGCTCTGCTCTGTCAGGGCCATCAGCAAACACCAGCCCTGAGGCCAGCCAGGAATTTTAATTGAAAGAGCTGCTCCCTGGGCTCAGATAAGGTTCAGCATCACCCCACAGACACTGGTGGGGCTCCCCCACTGCCTCCCCACTGCCCCACAGGGGCTACCCAGGGCTTAGCAGCGCTCCCCAGGAGTCCCTGGCCCCTACTCCTTGACCCAGCGAAGGGTTTGCCAGCTCAGTGCCCATCCAGCAAGGCAGCACCGGGAGGGAGGTGGGGCCCAGAGCTGCTGTCGGTGGGCAGCTCCTGCTGGCCGAGGCTCTTACAGCATCCGCCCCAGCCCTGTCCGCAGGAGCTTGGTGGTCTGTGCCCCTTATCAGCCCTTATCTCCCAAAGCCACTCGCTAATGTGACCTTAATGGAGCTGAAATCGACTCGATTTGCTTTATTGCCGCTTAGCCCAAACACCCCCTCCCACCTCTTTAACCACCCCCCCCCCCCCCCCCCCTTCTCGCTTCCCCTTGTTTTGGATACAGATGGGAAGGGGCCTGGAGCTGAATGGGGGGCAGCCGTGTCCGGAATAGAGCATCCCAGCAGGGAAACCCCCACCGAAGGGGACCGACCCGCCTTCTCCTGCTGCCCCCAACCCCAGGGGACCCCCCTGGCGAGATTGGAGGCCAGGGGTGGTGCCTGGCCCGGCGACAGCAGGAGGCTCAGAGCCGGGAGCGGGTCCCGGAGCACACAAACCCGCTGCGGGCTCCTGGCACCCCCCAACACCCTCACCAACCCCATCCCCCCAGCCCTGAAAGATGCTGCCCACCCCCTTCTCGGTGAAGGACATCCTCAAGCTGGAGCGACTGGGAGCAGCCGGGGGTCCCCACGCCGCCCCCGGCACCGCCTGTAGCCCAGGTGGGGAGGAAGAACCGGCTGCGTCCCGTAAGTGCCCTGGGGGGCAGCGGGACTGGAGGAGGGAGGAGGGGGAGGGAGAGGAGGGGTGCCTGGAGCCGTTCTCGTTCCCCCGGGATGGAAAACCGAGGGCGTAGGAGCCGCCCGTGGCATCCCTGCACCGGCCGCCCGCGGGCCCGACGCCCGCGATGCTCCCGGCTCCAGCCGCCGGTTTCCTCCTTTTTCCCCCCAATCTTTCCTTCTCCACATCTTTCCCCCCCTCACCTTTATTCCCCACCTTTTTTCTGCCCCCTATCATCTTCTCCCATCTTTTTTCCCCCCTACCTTCTTTTCCCCATTTCTTTCCTCACTTGTTTCTCCACCTTTCATTTCCCTACCTTTTTCTTCCCCCTTTTTCCCCACCTTTCCCCCCACACCTTTCTTCCCCTCTTCCCTCCAGTCCCTCTTTTCCCCCTCACCTTTTCCCCCCTCTTTTTTCTCCTCCTTTTATTTCTCCACCTTTTTCTCTCTACCCTTTCCCCCACACACAGTTTTTTTCCAACCTTTTTTTCCCCCCTCCTTTATGTTTTTTTTCCATCCCCGTCCCCCCTTTTTCCCCACAATATCAGGTGATTTTGGGGGTGTTCGGATCATTCCCAGTCATCCCAGCAAGCCACGCTGCAGCCGCGCATCCCACCCCGTCTGCCCCCGCTGCCCTCGGGGAAACGAAACGGCCGCGGCTGGAGGTGGGGTATAGCCGGGCTGGGATTCTTTCTGCCCAAAAGCACAACTCGGCACCGTTTGCGGTGACACAACCCCACTCCCCAACCCCGGAATCGATGCTCCGTAAATTGGGGACAGGGGCAGTGGCGCTGAGGCATGACCCGTCCCAGGGGCGCGGAGCCGGCGGAGGCAGCGGGGACGCGGCTGCCGAAGTGTGTGTCGGGGTGGGGGTGGTCGGATGGGACCCTTCTCCCCGCTGTCCAAACCTGACCAAGTTTTCTTTGCTCGTGTTTCCCTAACGCCGGACAAACGGGGAAACCAGTAAGTCCAGGGCATGAGCGCTGGGAGTCAGTGGAACCCAGAGCTAGAGGGATGGAGAAGGGTGGAAGCAGCCCGGGAAGGGTGAGAGGAGCCCGGGAAGAGCTTCCTGGCCGCTTCACCCCTGCAGACAGAGCCCCGCAGCATCCCTTTTCTCTACCCCCTCCCCAAATTCCTGGGATACCTGAGAGCATCTCAGTCCCCCAGGACCCCCAGCTGCCCCCACGGCAGAGCAAAATGAAAGAGAAAAAACCCCAAAGCCCTCAGCCTCTACTTTCACCTCCAAACCTTTCCTCCCTCATTCCCAGCTGCTTTTTCTCCTGGGTCTGTCCAACTCCCCCAGCTGTGGATACCCCTTCCCCATGGGAGCTGGAGGCAAGTCCCACCGGATCTTTGACTGCCACCACTTCCATGCCTCCCGAGCAGGAGAATGGGGAAGGGGATTTGCATGTTGGGGTACGTGGATCTTCTGTACCACTTTCCCTGTGCCCCTGGGGGCTGAGGCTATCACCACCAGCAGCAGAGCGGGGATCAGGGTGAAACATCATCCAAAATTCATATCATGAACTAATTCCATTCCAGACCAGGGAATTCCTTGGATTCCCATTAAACATCACAGGGAAAATCGCATTAAGTTTTCCAGCTCTCACCCTGCTCCGTTTTATAATCCCACCTGGCTCCAACCTCCTGCCAGGGAGGCAGAAGCTCTTCCCTCTGCCTCCTTTCCTCCAGGCTGAGCACCTCCAGGTCCCTCAGCCGCTATAGAATCGCTCCTACTCCATCCCATTCCCGCTTTGACCCCTCCTTAGGAATCACGTCCATGCCGGGAACAGAACCAGACTTGGGTTTCACTTCGCTTTGGGGTTTTTCTCGCGGCAGGAAAACGTTTTCTCGGCCACCCCTTGGAGGCAGAGTTGAAGCCGGCCGAGCCCTGCCACCACCCCCCCCGGCAGCGGCAGCGGAGGAAGCCTCGGGTTTTGTTCTCCCAGGCTCAGGTGCTGGAGCTGGAGCGCCGCTTCAAGCAGCAGCGATACCTCTCAGCCCCGGAGCGGGAGCACCTGGCCAGCCTGCTCCAGCTCACTTCCACCCAGGTGAAGATCTGGTTCCAGAACCGCAGGTACAAGTGCAAGAGGCAGCGGCAGGACAAATCCCTGGAGCTGGCTGCCCGCCCGCCGCCCCCGCGCAGGGTGGCGGTGCCCGTGCTGGTCAGGGACGGCAAACCCTGCCTGGGGGGCTCCCAGCCTTACCCAGCCCCGTACAGCATCACCACCAGCCCTTACCCCTACAGCTCCTACTACAGTGCCTACAGCAGCAGCCCCTATGGCGCTGGCTATGGGGGGGAGCTACGCTGGGGTGCCCCCCGCTGCCACCCCCGGCAGCCCTGCTGTGAATGTGAGCTTGGGCACGGCAGGTGGTGCCCAGCACCAGCCCACCTGCTTGCAAGCCACCGTGCAAACAGGCATCAGGGCTTGGTAAGTGGCCATGGAGAGCAGGACTGTGGCTCTGAGCAGCCTGATCCAGTGTGAGGTGTCCCTGCCCATGGCAGGGGGGTTGGAACTGGCTGATCCTTGAGGTCCTTTCCAACCCTGACAATTCTGTGATTCTATGACTGCCTGAAAAGCACTGAAGGAAACCCCCTCCTGCTCCAGAGCCTCTTCAGGATGGGAGCCAAACCCAAAAGGTGTCTGCCACCTCGGCCAGCAGGACCTCTCCAGAGCATCCATCCCACATCTCTGACCAAGGCAGGTCAGGAGCGAGGGGGACGCTGCCACTCCAGCACCGCGACTTTGGGGACCCAAGGGCTGAGGGCATTTATTTATTTGAACACAAACCTTTGGAAGCTTGGCCCTTCCCTGACCACCCACCCAAGAGGATCTGCTCCTGCAGGAAGCCAAGAAGGGACAGCCTCTGGTTTTTCCTCCTCAGGGCAGCTGGGAAGCAGGGTGCTGTGCACATCACTGTGCCTTCTCTGGTTTTGTAAGGACAGGATTTCATGCTTTGAGTGCCTGAGATCCTTTGATTCCTGGGGCTGAATATCTGCCAGCACAGCTCTTTGTTTCTGTCTTCATTATGAATGGTTATTATTAATTATTATTTGCAAATAAAAGCCTAATTGATGAATGTGCTCTCCAGCTCTCTCCCTGGCTGCTTTGACTTCTCCCACCCACAGCCTCCACCTGGGCAGCCAAACCACAAAAACCTCCAAACAAGCCACAAACCCAAACCAGTCTCAATACTGATAATCAACCCAGAGAGATAATCACTTTTTGTGGTTCAAGCTGGGGGAGTTCCCAAGGTTTAACCTCTCCCCCACCCCCTTCCCAACTCTGGGCGCCCTCCCTAACTCCTGGCAAGCATTCCCAGCTCCCTGTTGCTCTTCTCAGCTCCCTGTGGCACTTCCCAGCTCCCTGTTGCTCTTCCCAGCTCCCTGTGGCTCTTCCCAGCTCCCTGTGGCTGTTCCTTTACTGGGAAAACAGGTTTGCAGGTAAGAGGGTGAGGTGCAGGACCCCCAGCACAGGATCCACCGCCACCAGGAGCTTAGCAGGGTGGAAGAGCTGGGTCTAGATTTTCCCTGTGCTTATTTTGACAGGCATTGCTGAAATGCAGGAGGGCAGGATGCTGCCCTTTGGGGAGCACAGCCACAGCACAGCACAGCAGGAATCCACAGCCTCACCCCTACAGAACAAACCCAATGAGACCTTCTCAGACTGAGTCCACTCACTGGACTGCCCACAGCTTCCCCCCCCCGCAGTGTAGGCTTTACTGGTGATGGGGAGGGGGGGAAAACCACACAAAGCTCAACTGCTGCTCTAAGAGAGACCTTTTCAGTACAGTGCCAAAAGACCCTCCAGTGATGGAGCCAGGCAGCAACCTGCAGACAAATCCCAGCCCATGGGACAGGCAGCATCTCCCCCCTCACTCCCCTCCATGCCCACTCCTCCCTGTTCCTTCCCCAACAGCTTCTTTTCCTCCCAGAGCTTGGCTAAAAGAGACTTGCAGGAGGCAATTAAAGCTTTTATCTCTAATCCCACTCAGCCCCATCACTCCAGTGGTCACTCACTTCCCAAATGGGACACCCCTGACATCCAAATCAAGCCAGAAAATCCCTCTCAGGTCGATATCTTTCTCAGTGCCCTGCTGCCCCAAGGCTTTGCAGCCCCACCGAGATCCTGGAAGTGACTGGGTGAGGGGAGAGTCGTGCTGGGGCTGCCCCTTCTCCTCCTCTTCATCCATCCACACTCACTCGGGGATATCTCCCCCAAATCAGCTGAGTCTCAGGTCTCTGCCCTGCCTGTGGAGCAGCCAGGGGATCCAGCAGGGTCCTTGCACTGAGCAGTGCTGTCAGCATCAGGGAAAGCCCTGGGTCAAGATCAGCATCCCCAGGGCTGTCCTAATAACATTGAGAGCTTCTTCTGAGGGTCAGAATCAAGGCATAGAATCCAACAGTCATTAAGATTGGGGCTCCCACTCTGGGATCCATCAGGGTCCCTGCACTGAGCAGTGCTGTCAGCATCAGGGAAAGCCCTGGACCAAGGTCAGAATCCCCAGGGCTGTCCTAATAACACTGAGAGCTTCTTCTGAGGGTCAGAATCAAGGCATAGAATCCAACATCATTAAGATTGGGGCTCCCACTCTGGGATCCAGCAGGGTCCCTGCACTGAGCAGTGCTGTCAGCATCAGGGAAAGCCCTGGGCCAAGATCAGCATCCCCAGGGCTGTCCTAATAACACTGAGAGCTTCTTCTGAGGGTCAGAATCAAGGCATAGAATCCAACAGTCATTAGGATTGGGGCTCTCACTCCATCCCAACCCCCCTGGGCAGCACAGTGGGACCCACATTAAGTGCTGGAGCAGGTGGGCAGGCAGCCCACCCAGCGTGGCCACACCAGCACCTTCCACCAGCTCCTAATGTGCTCTGCAGGAGAGATCCAGAGGTTAGGGGATCCGGTGGCTGGGGCACGGCTGCTATAATACTTTTGGGCTCCAGTTGCTTCATAAATCTTTCTAGATGCCCTTCTTTCTTTCTGTGGCTTTCAGACTAGAGGAGGACAGTGAGGTGGCATTATTGAAGCTGCTGGAGTTTTCCAAGCAGACAGTGTGAATGCAGAGGGAATGTTTGGAATACAGGGGGAGTGTTTAGAATACAGAGGGGAGTATTTCCTAAGGCAGGGGGGAGTATTTTCTAAGACAGGAGACCCAGAGGTCAAAGAATGAGAGAAAAAGGTTAAAAAGCTGAATCTGGGGCACGTCTGCACAACCTGCTCCCAGCGTTTGGGCTGCTGTAACCCAACACCCCCCTATAAAAATCAGCCAAGTCCTCAGGGGATGTCAAGAAAATCTGCTGTTTCCTCTCGTTAAGGTTAAAAGAACCGCCAAAAAAGCCCCCCCACACCCGCCTTGACTGGCTGAGGACGAGGGGCTGGGCTTGAGTGAGGGCTTTAGGATGGGAGGAGCTGAGGAGAGCCACCCTTAGCCCCAGCAGCAGGAGGAGTTTGGGAGTCCCAGCGCTCAGAGGATCCCGGGGCTGCTGCTCATCGCTAAGCCGCACTGCCACGTCCTGTTCCCGAGGGGCCTTCCCCGCCAGATTGCTTTGCCTTGCCGTGGGGCAAGGTGATTTTGCATCATGTCCTGATCACATCTGTGTGTGTGTGTGTGTGTGTGTGGTTGTTTACGTGGCGAGCTGGGAGCTCTGTTTTCCAAACAGAAACCCTAGAAGAGCAGCTACAAATCAAACAGATCCTCGCTGAAAAGAAACCTGTCCTGGCAGAGAGCTCGGCTCAGGGCTTCTCTTGGACTCAGGAAGGGGTGTTTCATAGTTTCAGCCAGGGTTGGAAGGGACCACAAGGATCATCTAGTTGTTTATTATTATTAGTTTTTAATGCTCCTTGCTTTTGCTCCTTGCAGGCTGGGCTATGAGGGAACTGAGGCTGTCCCATTCCACAGCTGATTGAGGCACTCACTGCTCTGGGGTTTAGGCTGAACTATTCATGTGAAGCCTCTGCCACTTTCTGTGCAAGCATTCACCTCTGGAGCAGCTTTCTCCCCCTCCCTGTGGTAGCTCAGCTTTCCTGTGGAACCTCTCAGCACAGCTGATGGAAATCTTTTGACATCAGTCCCCTTTTCCCAACAAACTGAAAGTGCCTCCAAGTGGGAAGTCTGGAAGAAAACCCTCAAAATAAAACAAGTAACCCAAATCCTTCTTATTTTCCTCACTTCCCCCCCTCCCCCCCCAAAAACAGCATTTCCCCCCTCAAAAAAACACCTCTAGGAATTGCCCCTGGATACAACTGATTTGCACAACCAGGAGCAAGCAGAGTCCCAGCTCACCGGGGCTGGGGCAGGGGGGACACAGAAGTTGTCCCCTTGCACAGCATCCTTCCAAGGCAATGCTGCTGCTCCCCCCTCCTCTCCCCAAACCCTCCACCCTGGGAGGGTTTTGATCCCCCCAAAAGGCTGAACTCTCCTAGGCACCTTTCTCCTCATCTCTAAAGCTCAGGAGGTGACTTAGCAGCAAGGCAGCAGCAACAAGAGGGAGGCTGGGGTTTGGCTGTGACCCCACGGAGCCCTGGGGAAGAGCCTCCTGAGCGAGTGGGAGAGAACCAAGCAGACAGAAAACCCCACGGGAGCCAAGACACGACCGAAGGGCGTAGACTCCTGCCAGGGATCTCCAATCAGGCCCGGGAGGCTTGGCTGGCTGCCCTATAAGTGCAGAGCCAGGAGGCTGGGAAGCCAGTGTGCCTCTGGGCAGGGCGAGGAAGAGGATGAGCGCCGGGGTGCTCCCCGTGAGGCGGCAGACAGCACCCAGCAGCACCCCAGAGGGGATGAGCCAGTCCCCAATGGCAGCCCAGAAGACCCTGCCTGTCTCCTCCAGGCCCCGGACATCCTTCCTTATCCAAGATATCCTCTGGGATGGAGTGCGGCCAGAGCGCGGGAAGAGCGGAGGCTTTGGCAGCCCGACGGACACGGAGGCGACCGCGGTGGAGGGCAGCGAGGACCCAGGAGCTGCCCCAGGGCATCCCCCCAGGAGAACTCATCCCCCAGGAGCCCCCCAAGCTCGAGGGACACCCCACAAGGAGGATGCAGGTAAGGGAGTGGAAGCTGCTGGCCGGGGCAGGGATCAGCGATGGATGTGTTTGGGTCAGCCGAGGGGCAGGGTCCGGACCTGGCTGCCTGGAGCACCCTGGGGCCAAACCATCCCGGGTTAAATGCCAGGGAATATCTCTGCCCACGCAGTGGGACAGCCAGAGAAAGAGCAGCTGCCTGCAAACCTTCCACCAGGAGCTTCAAATAACCCAGAGGGCTGAACCTGCCTAAATCACCATTTAGCCCCCGCCCCCCAGTCGATGGATTTCTGTGATATCCTGGGAAATAGAATCCCCCCCCGAGCAGAAAAAGTCCCCAGCAAGGACACCTCTGGCTGCCAGCTCAGAGAGGCAGCTTGTGCCCAGCCTGTGTGCGCTGCCAAGCTCCTCGGTGCCCCCAACCTGGGGGTGTTTAGGAAGACCCCGGGTTGAATTTGTCCTGTTGGCAGCAGGGCTCAGCACCTCCAGCCTGCTCAGCACCGGTTTCATGGCGTGCTCCTGCCTGCCCCACTGTGCTGTGCAGGAACCAATCCTGCTCCTCTGACCCCAGCACCCCATCACTAAATACGCTGCAGGCAACACCTGCAGGAGCAGGACACCAAGGAAATCAAGCTCAGAAAGTCATTTGGCTGACCAGTGCCTCTTGCTTTGGGGCTGAAGGAGGGTGCTCAGCAATTCTGGTGCCCAAACAGGCCTGGGCTGAGCTGCAAAGCCAAAAAAGCAATTTTCAAGTCTCCAGTGGCTGGCTCTTGCTTGCTAAGAGAGCCTTTGCCAGGGGAATTTTGGCTTTGGGTCTCAATTCTATTAAAAGAAGCTCCTACATGAAAGCAAGTTGAGGAGCAGCCATCAGGCTGCTGATCATCAAAATCAGTTAAAGCTGCACCAAATCCCCCAGCAAGTGGTTAGTGTAGCTCAGCCTTGCTCCAGGGAATCTCACTGGGACACCCAGGACTTCCACAAGCTGGGAACGAAGCCTCTTGTCTCTGTCTTGAGCAGGATGTCCACACCCAAAGGGAATACACTAAGGAATCACTTGCAGAGGGCAACAAATTGGCTTGTTTCCATCCTGAGCTGGGCAGTGAACAGCAAAATACAGGAGGAGGAACTGTCAGCATAAATTAATGGACCTGAAGAAGTTTCAACAAGTCTAGGTGGCACTTCCCAGGGAGCTCAGCACCTTCCTGGGCTGTGGTCCAGGAGCGTGGATGGTGCCACGAGCAAGAAAGTCAAAGGCTGAGAAATGGGAAAACTCAGATTGGATGTCAGGAAGTTGCTCTTCCCCAGGAGGGTGGTGAGAGCCTGGCACAGGTTGCCCAGGGAGGTGGTGGAAGCCTCATCCCTGGAAGGTTTGAAGGCCAGGCTGGATGTGGCTGTGAGCAACCTGCTGTGGTGTGAGGTGTCCCTGGCCATGGCAGGGGGGTTGGAGCTGGCTGAGCCTTGAGGTCCCTTCCAACCCTGACAATTCTGTGGTTCCACAGCTCACAGCAGATGATCTGCTGCTGCTGAGGGCTAAGGTCTCTTGGTCACAGCAGGGTTTTGAAAGGCATTTTAAAAAAGCTCCATGGCAGGGGGGTTGGAGCTGACTGAGCCTTGAGGTCCCTTCCAACCCTGATTCTGTGCTGCTTCGGAGCTGCAACTCCAGCCCAGGCCTGCAGGTTTATAAACCTGCCCCAACATTTCATGGCAGTGCCTTGGAGTCATGGGGGGGAAAAAAAACCCACCAAGAAAAAGGGAGGATTTCCCTCCCCCCCCTGCTCTCCAGCTGCAGCCTGCTTCACTCTGCTCAGAGTTCCCCTCTCAGAGCTGTTTTTCCATAGCTTGAAGCTGGCTTTCCTTGGGGAGATGAGGGGTTTTTCCCCCTGGGCACGGCAGAGAGGATGTTCCAAAGATGTGCCTGGTGGTAGGAATTCTGCCCTGAAAGCCTCGAGAGCTTTCCTGGCCATAATGTGAGCAGGGACAGCACCACGAGGCTCCAGCAGCCCTGCAAGAATCAGCTGCTCTGTGTCAGTTTAGCCCCTTGAATGTATGCCCTGAAGCCAACAGCTGCTTATCTCAGTTGAGAAAGTGTGAGCTAGGAAGAGAGGGGGGGCCAAAAAAACCCCTCAGCTCCCTTGTAGGGCTTCAAGGTGGTGCTCACTCCATGAAGTGAAAAGAATGCTGAACACAGAGGAATAAATATCACAGATGATAAGAAAGGGTTGGAAGGGACCTTAAAGATCATCCAGTTGCCACCCCCCCTGCCGTGGGCAGGGACACCTTACACTAGCCTAGGTGCTCAAGACTCCATCCAACCTGGCTTTGGACACTTCCAGGTGTGGAAAACAATGCATGGGGATAACAATGTGTGTGACTAGGTGAATCTAGGTGGCTGTCATATGAGTGTCTATTGATATAGTATGAATATATATATAGAGAGAGACTGTGTGAATAGCTGTGGGTGTAATAGAGAATCACAGAATCAGTAAGGTTGGAGATCTCTTAAGATCAAGTCCAACCTTCTAGCCAACACCTCCATGACCACTAATGCAGAACCACAGAATCGTTTTTGGGTGGGAAAAGGCCTTTAAGATCATCCACCCCAACCATTCCCCAACTCTGCCAAGGCTGAGGCTGAACCATGGCCCCCAGCACCACGTTGATGTGGCTCCCAGCAACCTGCTCTAGTGTGAGGAGTCCCTGCCCGTGCCAGGGGGGGTTGGAACTAGATGATCCTTGAGGTCCCTTCCAATCCTGGCAATTCTGTGATCTCTGCAGCTCTAAAACAGCTCCAGAGATGGGCATTCAACCACCTCCCTGGGCAGCTTGTTCCAGGCTTTGAGAACCCTTTCAGTGGGGAAGTTTCTTCTGGTGTCCAACCTAAACCTCCCTTGGGGCAGCTTGAGGCTGTTTCCTCTTGTTGCTGTCACTTGTTCCTAAAGACAAGAGACCAACCCCCATCTGTCTCCACCCTCCTTTCAGAGAGCCAGAAGGTCTCCCCTCAGCCTCCTTTCTTCCAGGCTCAGTACTTTCCCTGGTGCCTCAGCTGCTCCTCACCACTGTACTATGAATGTTTTGCTCCAGTCTCCTTTCAGAGAGCCAGGAGGTCTTCCCTCAGCCTCCTTTCCTCCAGGCTCAACACTTCCAGGTCCCTCAGCTGCTCCTCACTAGTGTTCTGTGAATATTTTGCTCCAGTCTCCTTGCACAGAGCCAGGAAGTCTCCAGCCAGACGCTCTCCCCTCAGCCTCCTTTCCTCCAGGCTCAGCACCTTCCCAGGTCCCCCAGCTGCTCCTCGCCGCTGTACTATGACTATTTTGCTCTCTGGGAAGGGGAACCCCAAACGATTCGGGCAGATTCCAACCGGCTGAATCCTCTTTTCCCCTCCCACAGATGCCGCGCCGGAGTCCCAGCCGCCCGACTGCGCCGCTCCGCCGCCCCTGCCATCCCCTCCCGGCCCCCAGCGGCCCCCCAAGCAGCCCAAGCGCTCCCGAGCCGCCTTCTCCCACAGCCAGGTGATCGAACTGGAGAGGAAATTCAGCCACCAGAAATACCTCTCGGCCCCCGAGCGAGCCCACCTGGCCAAGAACCTGCAGCTCACCGAGACCCAGGTGAAAATCTGGTTCCAAAACAGGAGGTACAAGACCAAAAGGAAACAGGTGGCCTCCGAAATCAGCAGACTGGACCCGGGGCTGGCTGGGCAGAAGGCAGCTGAGCTGCCAGGAGCATCCCTGCTGGCTCTGCGGGGGGGTTGGCAGTACCTGCCCTGCCTCTACTACTTGAACGGCTGGAGCGCCTCGTGGTGGTGATGGCTTTTTCGGGTGGGTGGGCGCGGGGGTTTTGGCGTTTGTTTGATTTGGTTTTGGGTTGTTTTGTTTGTTTGTTTGTTTTTTAAGCAAAACGTGGATTTTTCTCTTTCGAAGGCGGAGTTTTGTCACGCTGAGTCGCTCTTTGTAGTGTTAATTAGGAGAGGGAGGTCCCCGTCCGGCGGTGGGGGCAGCACCTCCTGGCCGCTGCCCCAAACCTCTCCTCGCAAACAGTTGAAAGAGCAGAACAATAAAATCCCCTCCAAACCCCTCCATGCTTGAAAAGCTATTGTAGCCGGACGTGCCTGGAAACGAACTGATCTGACCGCTCTGGGGCTGGAGAACAGTTCGCAGCTTCCTTCACAGAAACCTGGAATGGGCTGGGAAGGGTCTTACAAGATCAGCCACCGGCAGGGGCACCCAGGCCAGGCTGCTCAAAGCCCTGCCCTGCCCTGCCCAGCTTGAACTTGGACACTGCCAGGGATGAAGCAACACTTGCAGGGATGTGGCATCCATCCCCGCCCCGACCCGCGTCTCCCTCTGCCTTTCCCCCCGGCCCCGACCCGCGTCTCCCTCTCTGCCTTTCCCCCCCGGCCCCGACCCGCGTCTCCCTCTCTGCCTTTCCCCCCCGGCCCCGACCCGCGTCTCCCTCTCTGCCTTTCCCCCCGGCCCCGACCCGCGTCTCCCTCTCTGCCTTTCCCCCCGCCCCGACCCGCGTCTCCCTCTCTGCCTTCCCCCCCGGCCCCGACCCGCGTCTCCCTCTGCCCCTTTCCCCCCGGCCCCGACCCGCGTCTCCCTCTGCCTTCCCCCCCGGCCCCGACCCGCGTCTCCCTCTGCCTTCCCCCCCGGCCCCGACCCGCGTCTCCCTCTGCCTTCCCCCCCGGCCCCGACCCGCGTCTCCCTCTCTGCCTTCCCCCCCGGCCCCGACCTGCGTCTCCCTCTCTGCCTTCCCCCCCGCCCCGACCCGCGTCTCCCTCTTTCCCCTCCGCTTCTCCCTTCCCCTCCCCCCCAGCGTCTCCCTCTTCCCCCCCGCTTCTCCCTTCCCCTCCCCGCAGCGTCTCCTTTTCCCCCCCACCTGCATCTCCCTTCCTCCCCCGCCCCCATCTCCCTTTCCCCCCCGAGTTCTCCTTCCTTAGACCTTTTCCCTATTATTTTATCCTTCTTGTGGGGGGAAGCTGCGGTCCGAACGGAATGATCCAACCCCGGAGAGAGCAATTCCAGCCCTGAGGACAGCGATTGTCTCTCTCTCCCTCCTAAATCACCTTTCCCCTTGCTGAGATGCAGCAGGAAAAGAGCAACTCTCTGCTCCTGGGCAGCCAGGTCCAGGCTCTGAGAAGCCTTTCAGTGGGGAAGTTTCTCCTAAGCCCAGCTCAGCCAGCAGCTGATGAACCATCTCCGAATTAGGCTTAAACTAAAAAATCACATTAAGAAAAGGGGAAAAAAAAATCCAGCTCGCTGGCATTGTGACCATCGGTGCCTCGAGCCCTGGTGGCCCCGGAGGGGCTTTTAGAGCCCCGTCAAGATCTCAGCCTGCTGCCAGGCAGCACTGCAGCCTCCATTCAGGGCTCAGGGAGGGGAGGTGGTGGTGGTGGGGGGGTGGGAATCGAAGCCCTTTTTGCCACAAGCACCAACAACCTGAAGTGCCTGGGGAGGGGGGGGGGGTGGGACGTGGGGGAAGGAGGCTGGGATGGGGGGAAGGAGGTTGGGACCAGGGGTGAAGGAGGCTGGGATGGGGGGGAAGGTGGCTGGGACCAGGGGGAAGGAGGCTGGGATGTGGGGGAAGGTGGCTGGGACCAGTGGGGAAGGAGGCTGGGACTAGGGGGAAGGTGGCTGGGACCAGTGGGGAAGGAGGCTGGGACGGGGGGAAAGAGGCTGGGACCAGGGGTGAAGGAGGCTGGGACGTGGGGGAAGGAGGCTGGAATGTGGGGGAAAGAGGCTGGGACCAGAGGGAAGGTGGCTGGGACGTGGGGGGAAAGAGGCTGGGATGTGGGGGGAAGGAGGCTGGGACCAGGGGGGAAGGAGGCTGGGATGTGGGGGAAGGAGGTTGGGACCAGGGGTGAAGGAGGCTGGGACGGGGGGGAAAGAGGCTGGGACCAGGGGTGAAGGTGGCTGGGATGTGGGGGAAGGTGGCTGGGACCAGTGGGGAAGGAGGCTGGGACTAGGGGGGAAGGTGGCTGGGACCATGGGAAGGAGCTGGGACGTGGGGGAAAGAGGCTGGGACCAGGGTGAAGAGGCTGGACGTGGGGGAAGGAGGCTGGGACCAGGGGTGAAGGAGGCTGGGACGTGGGGGAAGGAGGCTGGGACCAGGGGGAAGGTGGCTGGGACCAGAGGGAAGGTGGCTGGGACGTGGGGGAAAGAGGCTGGGATGTGGGGGAAGGAGGCTGGGACCAGGGGGGAAGGTGGCTGGGACGTGGGGGAAAGAGGCTGGGACCAGGGGGAAAGAGGCTGCCCCAGCTGGGCTGGAGCTGTGCCAGCTTTGCCCCCACCCAAACCCCTCCCTCTGGCCTTCCACAGCCCAGGTGCCACACCAGCAAGCCCGGGGAACAGGGACAATAGCTCACTGACAGATGGGTTTTGCATATCCGGGTGTGAGGCTGCTGGAACCTTCCCATCCTAAGCTCTTTGCGACAGCTCCGAGAGCTCAGCTTGCCCAGCGCCTTCCCAGGCACCACTTTGCCCCTGGAGCCAGCCCCACTCCCAGCACCGAGGCATCAGGGATCTCCTCTCCAGCAGCAATATTTTTGTAGTGAGATAAGCACCTCCACCAGCAGAAAGGCAAAGATTGGGTGTTTGGTTTGGGGTTTTTCTTTGGTGACTAATCAGAGCTCCAAACTTCAGAGCCACTGAGGAGCCACCTGGAGGTGTTCCTCTGGGTGGCCTGCCCTGGCTGACCCTGCTCTGGCAGGGGGGGGATTGGACTCTGGATGATCTCTGGAGGTCTCTTCCAACTCCCACCACAGGAGAAAGTGTAGATCTGAAGGAGATTCCCAAGAGAGAAAAGATGGGATCACAGAATGGTCTGGGCTGGCAGGGACCTCCAAAGCTCCTCCAGTCTGACCCCCCTGCAGCCAGCTGGGACATGCCCAACTAGCTCAGGCTGCCCAGGGCCTCCTGGAGTCTTACCTTGAATATCTCCAGGGATGAGGCTTCCACCACCTCCCTGGGCAACCTGCTGCAGCGTTCCACCACCCTCACAGTGCAGAACTTGTTCCTCACAGCCAATCTCAGTCTGCTCTGCTCTAGTTTGAAGCCATTGCCCCTGGTCCTGTCCCTGCAGCCCTTTGCAAACAGCCTCTCTCCAGCCTTCCTGCAGCCCATTCAGGTACTGGCAGGCTGCTATTAGGTCTCCCTGGAGCCTTCTCTTCTGCAGGCTGAACACCCCCTGCTCCCTCAACCTGTCCTCACAGCAGAGCTGCTCCAACCCTCTGATCATTTCTGTGGCCCTTCTCTGGACCCTCTCCACCAGGTCCATGTCCTTCCTGGGATGTGCCTTTGGGGTTCAGCGTCACAGACTGCATCAGCTTGGGAGAGGTGACCTGGATAAAATAGCTAAGGACCGTTCCCAGATGGCATCAGGATGGAAGGGACCCTCAAGAACCATCTTGTCCAACCCCCCTGCAGCTATCAGGGCCATCTCCAACTAGATCAGGCTGCCCAGGGTCACATCAAGCCTGACCCTGAGTGTCTCCAGGGATGGGGTCTCCATGACCTCCCTGAGCAACCTGTTCCAGTGTTCCCCCAGCAACCCCAACTGCTTTTTCTCAGCTGGCTCTGCTGGATCCAATTTAATCTTCTGAACCAAAGTGAGTGCAGAATCATAGAGTCCCAGCATGGTAGGGCTTGGAAGGGACCTCTGGAGATCCTCCAGCCCAACCTCCCTGCTCAGGCAGGGGCTCCTGGATCAGGTTTTCCAGGCTCACACCATCCAGGTGGGTTTGTGGCTGCTTCTCACAAGGAGGTTTTTCTCCCTGGAGACCTCCAGAAATGGTCCTGGGGTTGTGGAAGAGAACTGAAAGGTTGAAGGTTGGACTTGATGATCTGAGAGGTCTCTTCCAACTGAAACC
>JAAWVA010000037.1:5069627-5095155 GCA_015227895.2 Colaptes auratus
AGAATTCCATCCAGCTCCTGCGCAGCCCTGCCGCTGTGCACCGCACCAGGGCTGCACCTGCAGAGCCCAGAGGAGAGCACTTCAGCTGCTCTGCCAAAGGCTCCCTTCTCTCACCACCTTCAGGCTGGTGGCTACAGGCAAATGTTTTCATTCCCTTTGTGGGCAGCTGTGGCAGACCGAGAGAGGAGGCGAAGGTGGGGCCGGAAAAACCTTTCGCTCCCCACGGGGCTGCATCTTGGCATCCAAGGTAAACAAGGCAGGGTAATGAGATTTCAAGAGGGAAAAGGGGAGAGCTGCTCTCCTTTTTTTGTGTGTGTGCCTTTATGTTCATTGCCCCTTGGAGCAGAAACAATATTTGAAGAGCACCGAAGATAATCATCAGATGCGGTGAACAAACACAGCCCAGATCCTGGATTAATCCCAGCACTGCAATCAGAAATGGAAAGGCTGGGGCTGGGATGGTGCAAGGGAAGAGCACCCACAGCCCACGGAGCACCTAGGGATGCCAGGGTGCCAGGGCTTGGAAGGGACCCAAATTGATCACAGAATCACCCAGGTTGGAAGAGACCTCAAAGATCATCCAGTCCAAGCTGTCAGCACAGACCTCATGACTAAACCACGGCTCCAAGTGCCACGTCCAGTCCCCTCCTGAACACCTCCAGGGATGGGACTCCCCCACCTCCCTGGGCAGCACATCTCAATGGCTAACAGCTCTCTCTGGGAAGAACTTTCTCCTCCCCTCCAGCCCAAACCTCCCCTGGCACAGCTTGAGACTGTGTTCTCTTGTTCTGGTGCTGGGTGCCTGGGGGAAGAGACCAACCCCCACCTGGCTCCAACCTCCCTTCAAGGAGTTGTAGACAGCAATAAGGTCTCCCTTGAGATCATTGAGTCCAAGCCCCCTGCCAGGGCAGGAGCAGAGAATCCAGCACAGGTCACACAGGAACACAGCCAGATGGGGCCTGAAAGTCTCCAGAGAAGGAGACTCCACAGCCCCTCTGGGCAGCCTGCGCCAGGGCTCTGTGATCCTCACAGTGAAGAAGTTCCTCCTTGTGTTGAGGTGGAACCTCCTGTGCTGCAGCTTCCAGCCACTGCTCCTTGGCTTGTCCCAGGGAGCAAGTGAGCAGAGCCTGTCCCCTGCCTCCTGACCCCCAGCCCTCAACATTGATAGACATTTATTAAAACCCCTCTAAATCTTCTCCTCTCCACACTCAGCACCCCCAGAGCTCTCAGCCTCTCCTCCCCAGGCAGTGCTGCAGCCCCCTCATCATCCTCATAGCCCTCTGCTGGACCCTCTCCAGCAGATCCCTGTCCCTCCTGAACTGGGGAGCCCAAAACTGAATGCAGTACTCAAGATGAGGTCTCACCAGGCAGAGTAGAGGGGGAGGAGACCCCCCCTGGATCTGCTGGACACTCTTCTTAATACACCCCAGGATCCCATTGGCCTCCTTGGCCCCCAGGGCACGTTGCTGTCCCATGGATCACTCGTTATCCACCAGCACTCCCAGCTCCCTCTCCTCTGGGGGCCTTGCACTCATTGCTGTCCCCCAGCCTCCCTGCCAGATGGTCCCCCTGGATGGTAGCTCCAGGCACTGTCCCAGCACCCCAGGGAGGATTCATCCCTTTGGGATGGGAGGAAATGGCCTCAGGTTGCATCAGGGGAGGTTTAGGTTGGCTAGCAGAAGAAGCTTCTTCACTGAAAGGATCCTCAAGGCTTAGAACAGGCTGCCCAGCGAGGGGGCTGAATGCCCATCCCTGGCGGGGGGGTGGGGTGGTCCAAAGCCACAGAGAAGTGGAGGACATCCCCTATGGGGACAGGCTGGGAGAGCTGGGGCTGTTCAGTCTGGAAAAGGCACCAGGGAGAGCTTAGAGCAGCCTTCCAGTGCCTGAAGGGGCTGCAGGGGGGCTGGGGAGGGACTCTTCAGAAGGGCTGGGAGTGACAGGACAAGAGGCAATGGACAGAAGCTTGAGGAGGGCAGATTTAGACTGGAGGTGAGGAAGAAATTCTTGAGAGTGAGGGGGGGAGAGCCTGGCACAGGCTGCCCAGGGAGGCTGTGGCTGACCCCTGCCTGGAGGTGGTCAAGGCCAGGCTGGATGAGGCTCTGACCAACCTGCTCTAGGGGGAGGTGTCCCTGCCCATGGCAGGGGTTTGGAACTGGCTGAGCTTTAAGATCCCTTCCAAGCCAACCCATTCTATGCATCCATGACAGGGGTCAGCCCCAGCCTGGGCAGAGCTGGAGAAGGGCTGGACAGGAGGATCCTGAGGCTCTTTTCCAAGTGAGGCTGCTGGGACCACGACCGACGCCCAGGGTGCACCTTCCCCTCCCCAGCAAACAGCCCTCAGCTCCTCCTTCATCCTTTCACCTATGCAAGCTGCCAGCTATTCAATTTTGAACCAAGAGAGATTAAGAGAGAGAAAAAGCTATTAACAAATAACAAATATTAAGTAGCATTAATATTAAGCTGCTGCTTAGGTGTTCTGTGGTGGTTCCTCCTCCTTCCTCCCCTCCCCCCCCACCTTGTCCTCTATATTTAGAGACCTCTGTGGGGAAGTTTATCCACCATGGACTGCACAGGAGGAGGGAAAATGCCCTCCTGTTGGTAGCAAGCCAAGGCTTTGACATATATATATATGAGACACTCATCCCCCTGCAGGTCTTCCCAGCAGAAGGCCCTGCAGGTGGAAGGAGTTGC
The DNA here is from genome assembly GCA_015227895.2 of Colaptes auratus. NCBI lineage: Eukaryota > Metazoa > Chordata > Aves > Piciformes > Picidae > Colaptes > Colaptes auratus. The sequence goes on from JAAWVA010000037.1 coordinate 5,072,319, forward strand.
CATGGCCTGCAAGTAAATAAGAGACAGCCAAAAAAACTTCCCCTCCAGAGGTATTTACCCAACCATCTGTCCTGGTTCCAAAGGAACCATTAGTGTCAGTCAGGGAACAGGGTGCCTCCCCGGGCCACAACGCCACCCAGCCCTCGGGGAGACGGGGACAGCACCGGCACAGCCCTTGGCAAGGGCCACATGCCCACGGGTGGCACTGCCAGCAGCTCACTCCTCCTCCCAGAGAACCCTCCTGAATGGTGATGGAAGACCTGGGGTGATGCCCTCAGGGCTCTGCTTGCTCTAGTGCTTGAGAGAACCACAGGATCCCAGCCTGGTGGGGGGCTGGAAGGGAGCTCTGGAGCTCAGCCAGTCCAACCCCTCCCCGCTCCAGCAGGGCACCCCCAGCACCCTGCCCAGCAGCACAGTGCCCAGGGGGGTTGGAAGCTCTCCACACCAGGACACTCCACAACCTCTCTGGGCAGCCTGCTCCAGGCCTCCAGCACCCTCAAGTTGCTCCTCATGTTCAGGTGGAACCTCCTGGGTGCCAGTTTGTGCCCTCTGCCCCTTGGCCTGTCCCTGGGAACCACTGGAGCAGAGTCAGGCTCCAGCCTCTTGCCCCCCTCCAGCTCCTTTAGCTCTTGCTGAGCATTGCTCAGCTCCCTTCTGGGGCTGCTCTTCTGCAGGCTCTCAGCCTTTGCTGCTGCCAGAGCTGCTCCAGGCCCCTCACCATCTTCCCAGCCTGCTCTGGACTCTCTCCAGCACTTCCCTGTCCCTCTGGAACTGGGGAGCCCAGAACAGGACTCAACTTCCCAACCCTTTTGGGTGGCGGAGAGTTAAGTTCCCTCAGGAGCATCGTGCTTCAGAGACACTTTTCCCTCTTCAGAGCCCTGGGGGCAGCTCAGTAGCTCTGATTAACCCCCTGCTGCTCAGCCCAGCTTTATGGGCAGCACTTCCTTGCTCCCAGCCCAGGGCTCTGCAGAACCTGGACCAACACAGCTGCCTTTTCCCCTTTCCTGAAGGGGGAAGGTGAGACCTCCAGCAGCTTCACCTCTTCTGGCCTTTCCCCTTCCACTATCGTCCCTCCTCAGCCAACAGGCCGCTCCCCCCCTCTCCCCAAGGCCTTCACCCCATGAGGGTTTTTTTCCCTGTCCCCCCCAGGGGGTGGGTTTAGAAATTCCCAGTTTGGAAGCCCCCAGCCGGTGGGATCGCTGCGGGAAGCTCCGGAGCCGCCTCGGTGCCAGCAGCACTGCAGCGGCTCCTAGAGGAGCGCAAGCCCAGGGTGCCGAGCTGGCAGAAACCCTTCCCAGAAGTTTTTTCTCCCTCCTCCAGCCTGCCGAGGAAAGGCTTTCATCCGCCTCGGCTGGAGGTGCTGAGCCTGCCGAGCGGCCAGCAGAAGGCAGCGCTCCCCCGGGGATCAGCCTGCCCAGCCGCGGCCAGGCTCCCTCACAGCATCACCGAGCTGGAAGAGACCCCAAAGCTCATCCAGTCCAACCTGGCACCACAGACCCCATGACTAGACCATGGCACCAAGTGCCACGTCCAATCCCCTCCTGAACCCCTCCAGGGATGGGGACTCCACCACCTCCCTGGGCAGCACATCCCAATGGCTAACAGCTCTCTCTGGGAAGAAATTTGGCCTCACCTCCAGGCTAAACTTCCCCTGGCACAGCTTGAGACTGTGTCCTCTTGTTCTGGTGCTGGGTGCCTGGGAGAAGAGACCAACTTCCTCCTGGCTACAACCTCCCTTCAGGGAGCTGGAGAGAGCAATGAGGTCTCCCCTGAGCCTCCTCTTCTGCAGGCTAAGCAACCCCAGCTCCCTCAGCCTCTCCTCACAGGGCTGTGCTCCAGACCCCTCCCCCACCCTCGTTGCCTTCTCTGGACACCTTCAAGTCTCTCAATGTCCTTCTTGAACTGAGGAGCCCAGAACTGGACACAGGACTCAAGGTGTGGCCTCAGCAGTGCTGAGCACAGGGCCCAATGACCTCCCTGCTCCTGCTGGCCACACTGCTCCTCATGCAGGCCAGGATGCCATTGGCCTTCTTGGCCCCTGGGCACACTGCTGGCTCCTGTTCAGGTGGCTGTCAATCATCCCACGGCAGTAGCTGCAATCATCAGCACAACACACAACAGGCCCCACTCTGTTTGGCAGCTCTCAGCCACTCTGCCCCCAGCCTGTAGCTCTGCCTGGGGTTGCTGTGGCCGAAGTGCAACACCTGGCACTTGGACTTGAATGCCATCCTGTTGTACCCTACCCTCCTTGTTGCTCAGCCTCACCCCCCCCCCCCCCCCCCCAGCTAAGCCACCACCACCACCCTGAAAGGACCACAAACCACCCCCAAAATACCAGGATACTTTATTTCCTTGAGCTCCAGTGGTACAACTGTAGCAGCATCTCACCAGGCAACTCCTGCAGTGTTAAATACACAGTGAAGGCAACAGGAAATGCCAAGGCAGGCCCAAAACCAATCCCCCCCCCCAGAAAACCCACCCAAACACCCCCAAAACTGCAAAGTTGCTCATCCTCCCTCCCTCCCTCCCTCCCCTTAAATACTCTGTGCATTGGTTGCAGACAAAGCAGCAGGGCATGGCTCACAAACCAGCTTCAAACACATCACACACCCAGAGGCAGAGGGAGAGGGCTGGGGGGGAAGGCAGAGGGAGAGGGAGAGGGCTGGGGGGGAAGGCAGAGGGAGAGGGCTGGGGGGAAGGGGAAGGGCTTGCACCTGGGATCCAGCATTGCACACAGCATTTTCAACATCTAAGCGACCTCTGACAATTCTCTGCACCTCCCCAGCTGCAGAGGGCTTGGTCTGGCTTTATGAGACACCCCAAGGAGCTGCAGCAGCTCCTGGGTGCTGCTCAGCCACTCTCAGCTTGAAGGCAGAGCAGGTTCCCAGGGGCACCTGGTTGACAATGGCTGAGGTGCTCAGAACACCACATCTTTTACCCCCCAGCCAGGGAGCAAAACTGGACACCACCTCCCTCCTCCACGAATGATGCTCAGGCTGGCCAAAGCCCACAGTCCCTGGGGCAAGCCCAGCCCTTGTGCCCCAACCTACTCCCAGGTTACTCCAAATGGGAGGTGAAGTTCTCTCCCAGGAGGTCCAAGGTGAAGGCAAAACTAAAGCTAAGCAACCAGAGGAAGAGGAGGGTGGGCTGGGGGCCTCTTGCTGAGTGAGTCCTAGCTCCTGAGGCCACCCTGCAAAGCTCTCACCCTCCACCTTAGGCTAGGTTGCCTCTTTTAGTAGTAAAGTGACCCAGAATTTCCACCTAGGTGTTCATGCCCATCTCCAGTGGAACACGTGGGGCAAGCTGTGGTTCCTCCTTAGTGACTCCCCAGCCTCTCAAGTCCACAGGAAAAGGCCTCCAAAGGCTGCCAGCCAGCTCCGAGACCTCCAGCCTGGAGGACCTCCATGTGCAGAGAGGTCTCTCTCCAGCTGCCCCACCAAGCCCAGGGGGCCTCAGGCTCACAGCTGTTAGGCTTTAAGGCACAAAAAAAGGTGCATGTGACACAGTGACACGGTGACTCAGCCACCTGAAGTGACAAAAAGGCAGCAAGAAGCTCCTGCCACCACTGTCAGTGCTGCAGAGGTTCAACACAAGGCACAACACAGCTGCTCCTCCACTCACCTTCCCCAGGAGACAAGAGCAGGAGGAGCAGCTCTGCTTAGTGGCATCCCACACAACTCACCTGGCTGCTGGACACCTCCAGTGACATCTGGCAGCCCAAAAAGTTGTCCCTCACAGACCCCAGACCCCCTCCCAGGGAAGCCACATCTCCAGGAAGGAGCTGGAGCCAGCTTGAGACACGAAGCTGCTGCAGGGACAAGGTTTGCCAGCTGGGGTCCTGCACATCCAGCCTCCTAAATCCTCTCATTAGCTCCTGATTCCCACCCCCCAAGGAGTGGCTGAAGGAGGCACTTGGGTTTGGAAAGGCCTTCCCCAGGGGGAGCAGGGTGTGCAGCAAGGCTGGCACCCCTCCTGAGCAGGCACAGCGTTTCTGGCCACCACCAAGATCCTGCAGCAGCAAAATCAAACCCATGGCCTGAGCCACCTCTCTAGGGGGGGAATTTGCTTCCTTCTCAAGAGAACTAAGCAGCAGCTAAGTGTCCAGCATGGCTCTAGGTTGGGTTTGTGCTCCTCAAGAGAGAGAGAGGAGCAGCAGCTAATTGTCCAGCATGGCTCTAGGTTGGGTTTGTGCTCCTCAAGAGAGAGAGGAGCAGCAGCTAATTGTCCAGCATGGCTCTAGGTTGGGTTTGTGCTCCTCAAGAGAGAGAGGAGCAGCTAATTGTCCAGCATGGCTCTAGGTTGGGTTTGTGCTCCTCAAGAGAAAGAGAGGAGCAGCTAATTGTCCAGCATGGCTCTAGGTTGGGTTTCTGCTCCTCAAGAGAGAGAGAGGAGCAGCAGCTAATTGTCCAGCATGGCTCTAGGTTGGGTTTGTGCTCCTCAAGAGAGAGAGAGGAGCAGCAGCTAATTGTCCAGCATGGCTCTAGGTTGGGTTTGTGCTCCTCAAGAGAGAGAGAGGAGCAGCAGCTAATTGTCCAGCATGGTTCTAGGCTGGGTTTCTGCTCCTCAAGAGAGGAGCAGCAGCTTACTGCCAAGCATGGGCTGAGAGGTGGGTTGGCTCTGCAAGGAAGACTTTCACTGCCTGCTGCTGGTTTGGTGCTGGCCAGGCTGTGACCCCTTGTGACTCAGGAGCTGAGCTGTAAGCAGCAGCTCTGGGCCCTCCATGGAGCTGAGCAGCTCTGTGCAAGCCCTCTTTGATGCCACCAGCTCCTGAGGGGTGCAGAGCTGCTCCTTCAGCAGGATCAGGGCTTTGGTGACACAGAAGCACAAACCCCTGAAGGGAGAGGGAGGCTGGAGGCTGCTCAGCTCTCCTACCCCCACACCAAGTACCTTTACCAAGCAAAACCAAGAGGAATATTCCCCAAAATCTCCATTTTTCAAGAGTCTCCTTGTAACAAAGGAGAACAGAACTGAGGTGCCCTCTCCCCAGCTTCCTCCCCCCCCCCCCCAAAGTGACCAAGGATTGTGGGGTACCCTGCACTTTCCCATAGTGGTGTCCTCCCATCTCCCTCCCCCTCAATTCCTTCTCCCCTCATCCCCCATGAAGCCTCAAGGGGCTACCAAGTACCTTGCCCACCCAGAGCAGAACTCAGCTCACTGTCCTCTTTGGGGAAAGGGAGGGAACTGCTGTGCAATCAAAGCCAACCTGGCCATCAAAACAAAATGCTTTGGTGTCTCCCTTCACACAGGAGGGAAGAAACCATCCCTTTTTTTTTTTCCCCCCACCCCCTGGCAGCTGTCACAGCATCTTAAAGACCCCCCAAAACTACATCCCCAAAAGATCCACAACCCATAGGCCTAGATAGAAAAATAAAGGATAAACATTATCCATCTGTTTTATACTCCTAGGGGGATGGGAGAAAAAAAAAAGGTCAAGTTCTGAGGATATTTTGCTGCTTTGATGTTAAAAAAAAAGAAGCCAAACCAACTCAAACCAACCCAAACCAACCCCCCCACCAGGCTAGGCTGGGGTCACCTTCTGGTGAGGAGTCAGCTCCATCTTCCAGCTCCTTCAGAGCAAAAAAGAAGCCCCCACCAACCCACACCACACCAGTCAGCAACTTCCCTGCTCCAAAATTAAGTTATTAAATAAGAGATTAGGTTTTTCAGTCTTTAGAACCTGTTTGGTTGTTTCAGCCAAGGAGGAGGGCCCCAGGGCTGAGGATCACTTGAAGCCTTCAGAGGGAGAAATGGACATCAGCTGTGAGGCCACCAGCAGCCCTCAGCTGAGCCCCAGGGCTGCTTTGCCCTGTGGACATCAGCTGTGAGGCCACCAGCAGCATCCCAGGGCTGCTTTGCCCTGTGGACATCAGCTGAGAGGCCACCAGCAGCATCCCAGGGCTGCTTTGCCCTGTGGACATCAGCTGAGAGGCCACCCAAATCCTCACAGACCCCAGGGCTGGTTTGCCCTGTGGACATCAGCTGTGAGGCCACCCAAATCCTCACAGACCCCAGGGCTGGTTGGCTCTGTGGACATCAGCTGTGAGGCCACCAGCAGCCCTCAGCAGATCCCCAGGGCTGCTTTGCCCTGTGGACATCAGCTGTGAGGCCACCAGCAGCCCTCAGCTGAGCCCCAGGGCTGCTTTGCCCTGTGGACATCAGCTGTGAGGCCACCAGCAATCCTCAGCAGATCCCCAGGGCTGCTTTGCCCTGTGGACATCAGCTGTGAGGCCACCAGCAATCCTCAGCTGAGCCCCAGGGCTGCTTTGCCCTGTGGACATCAGCTGTGAGGCCACCAGCAGCCCTCAGCTGAGCCCAAGGCTGCTTTGCCCTGTGGACATCAGCTGTGAGGCCACCAGCAGCCCTCAGCAGATCCCCAGGGCTGCTTTGCCCTGTGGACATCAGCTGTGAAGCCACCAGCAGCCCTCAGCTGAGCCCCAGGGCTGCTTTGCCCTGTGGACATCAGCTGTGAGGCCACCAGCAATCCTCAGCAGATCCCCAGGGCTGGTTTGCCCTGTGGACATCAGCTGTGAGGCCACCCAAATCCTCACAGACCCCAGGGCTGGATTGCCCTGTGGACATCAGCTGTGAGGCCACCAGCAGCCCTCAGCTGAGCCCCAGGGCTGCTTTGCCCTGTGGACATCAGCTGTGAGGCCACCAGCAGTTCTCAGCAGATCCCCAGGGCTGCTTTGCCCTGTGGACATCAGCTGTGAGGCCACCAGCAGCCCTCAGCTGAGCCCCAGGGCTGCTTTGCCCTGTGGACATCAGCTGTGAGGCCACCAGCAGCCCTCAGCTGAGCCCCAGGGCTGCTTTGCCCTGTGGACATCAGCTGTGAGGCCACCAGCAATCCTCAGCAGATCCTCAGGGCTGGTTGTCTCTGTGGACATCAGCTGTGAGGCCACCAGCAGCATCCCAGGGCTGGATTGCCCTGTGGACATCAGCTGTGAGGCCACCAGCAGCCCTCAAACAGATCTCCAGAGATCTTTGGCGCTGTGGACATCAGCCGCGAGGCCACCAGCAGCCCTCAAGCAGAGCTCCAGGGCTGGTTGGCTTGCAGGCACAGGCAGAGGCAGACACACACACAGGGGAGGACCCCAGGGGGCTGGTGCTGACTCCTGGGGCCGAGTCCTTCACAAGGATGTTCTCCTCTCCAGCTTGTGCTTCGTGAGGAAGTACTTGAAGAACTCATAGACCGACCAGGCGATGGCCGTCGAAGGCATCTGGTAGATGACTCGAGCCTGCACCCCTCTGAAGTAGCCTGGCAGCCCTCCCAGCTGGTAGACAGTCTTGAAAGCGTTCACCATGCCCGAGAGGTGGCCACTGATGTTCACAGAGCTCAGGGCCACGTTCTCCTGGGTGTTGAGCAAGGTCTTGCAGACGTCCAGGGGAGTGGTGGCGGCGGCGGCCACGGCCCCGGCGACGGCGCCCGAGAGGATGTGGGACTGGGGGTTGTAGTCCCGGCGGGGGTTGATCTGCTCCTGCATGAACTCATAGGTGATGAAGTGGATGGCCTGGAAGGGCACATTCATGGTCAGCTGGGTGGTGTAGCTGCGGTAGAAGGCCCTGAACCCTTCCGTCCTCTGCACCGTCCTCACGCAGGCCAGGACGGACTTGTAGGGGGAGTTGAACATCTGCATCCTCTGCTTCACCACTGCCCCAGGAGAGGGCCACAGGCAGCACAGGGCAGGACACACACAGGCACAGAAAGAGGCTTCTTAGCTGAGGAACATCTTGCCTGGTCACCACAGCAGCCAGACCCAACCCTGCTCCCAGACCCCACCATCCAGACCCCAAACCTGCTCCCAGACCCCAACCCTGCTCCCAGACCCCAACCCTGCTCGCAGACCCCACCATCCAGACCCCAACCATCCAGACCCACCCCTGCTCCCAGACCCCACCCCTGCTCCCAGACCCCAACCCTGCTCCCAGACCCCAACCCTGCTCCCAGACCCCAACCATCCAGACCCCAACCTCCCCTTTCCAAACCCAATCTGCTACAACAGAGCATCCAGAATTGGATTGGTTGGAAGAAACCCTTAAAATAGTCATGCCATGGTTTGGGTTGGAAGGGATCTCAAAGCTCAGCCAGTTCCAGCCCTGCTGCCATGGGCAGGGACACCTCCCTCCAGCCCAGCTTGCTCAAGGCCTCATGCAGCCTGGCCTTGAACACCCCCAGGGATGAGGCATCCACAGCCTCCCTGGGCAGCCTGGGCCAGTGTCTCCCCACCCTCACTGCAAAGAATCTCTTCCTCATCTCCAGGCTCAGTCTCTCCTCTCCCAGCTCAAAGCCATTGTCCCTCAGCCTGGCACTCCCAGCCCTTGTCAGAAGTCCCTCCCCAGCTCTCCTGGAGCCCCTTCAGGTACTGGAAGGCTGCTCTAAGGTCTCCCTGGAGCCTTCTCTTCCCCAGGCTGAAGAGCCCCAACTCTCCCAGCCTGCCCCCATAGCAGAGGTGCTGCAGCCCTCTTCTGATCATCTTCCTGGCTTCCTCTGTGCTCCCTCCAGAGTCCAACCATTAACCCAGAGCTGCACCAGCCCATGGCCCTCAGCACCACATCTCCACAGCTCTGAAACCCCTCCAGGGATGGAGACTCCACCACTTCTCCAGGCAGCCCATTCCAGGGCTGGAACACACAAACCAGGCACTTCTGGAGCAGTGAGATCCTCATGGGCCAGGTTTTTAACCACAAAGCTGTGTACATCCAACCTGTCCAACCTTCTCCCAACCTCCCAGTGCCTCCCAAACACCCAACACAGCAAGTGAGGGAAGCAGGTCAGAGCTCAGCCCTGCTTCAACAGCTCTCCATTTCCATGGGCTGATTCACTCCTCTCCTCAAGCTTAATTAAGGAAATTGTCTTCTAGCTAGAGAGTCATTAAGAGAGACTGACAAGGAACTCAGTGGCTGGACTTAATGATCTTGAAAGTCTTTTCTAACCAAAATTACTTCTATGACCCTCAGGATGCAGAGCTGGTGTGCAGAAACAAGAGGCCAAGAGCAGAAAGGAGATGAAACTTAGAATCCTAGAATCCACCAGGATGGAAAAGAGCTCAGAGATCATCGAGTCCAACCCATGACCTATCCCCCACACCTCCTGACAGCTGAACCCCGGCTCCAAGGGCCACATCCAGGCCTTCTTTGAACACCTCCAGGGATGGGGACTCCACCACCTCCCTGGGCAGCACATTCCAGTGGCCAGCTCCTCCTTTTGGGAAGAACTTTCTCCTCACCTCCAGCCTAAACCTCCCCTGGCACAGCTTGAGACTGTGTCCTCTTGTTCTGGTGCTGGGTGCCTGGGAGAAGAGACCAACCCCCAGCTGGCTACAACCTCCCTTCAGGTAGTTGTAGAGAGCAATGAGGTCTCCCCTGAGCCTCCTCTTCTCCAGGCTAAGCAACCCCAGCTCCCTCAGCCTCTCCTCACAGGGCTGTGCTCCAGACCCCTCCCCAGCCTTGTGCCCCAGCCCCCTCCCCAGCCTTGTGCCCCAGCCCCCTCCCCAGCCTCGTTGCCCTTCTCTGGACACCTTCAAGTCTCTCAATGTCCTTCTTCAACTGAGGAGCCCAGAGCTGGACACAGACTCAAGGTGTGGCCTAACCAGTGCTGAGCACAGGGCACAATGACTTCCCTGGTCCTGCTGGCCACACTGCTCCTCATGCAGGCCAGGATGCCCTTGGCCTTCTTGGCCCCCTGGGCACACTGCTGGCTCATGTTCAGCTGCTGTCCACCAGTCCCCCCAGGTCCCTCTCTGCCTGGCTGCTCTCAGCCACTCTGTCCTCAGCCTGTAGCACTGCCTGGGGTTGTTGTGGCCAAAGTGCAGCCCCTGGCACTCGACCTTGCCCTGAAATCTTCCTGGCTGACCTGAAACCAATCTTCCAGACCTGGGAAGTGGAAGAGACTCCACCTTAAAGTGCCAAGTCCTGAAGTGAAGTCCTTCACTTAAGGACTTCCCAATTCATGTAATCCATTGATTCAGGAGAAAATTGAAAGGATTTGGAACCCCACAGATATTTTGCCCCCCTCCAGAAAAACCTCAACTTCAGGCCAGCTCAGAGGTACCATAATTACCAGCAGCCAGCTGGCAGTGCAGTTAATTATCTTCATTTCAGCTGCATGTTGCAGTTGGTCCTCTTCATGCCAGACCTGACCTAGCCAGGAAAAGCCACACAAGGGCCCCCAGGGGCTTCTGCACTTGTTCAACAACAGGACCAAGCTCCCCCTGGTTTAGGCAGCTCAAAGCTTCACCAAAAAGCCCCCCCAAGCACTGCAGGAGCAGAGTGGCAGCAGCATGGCATTAGGTGACACCGATTTTCCTGGAGAGCCTCCATCCCAGGATGGTCTTGGTTGGAAGGGACCTCTGGAGATCATCCACTCCAACCTCCCTGCTTAAAGCCAGGGACAGACTTTTTGAGCAGGGCCTGTTGTGACAGGACAAGGGGGGATGGATTGAACTAAAAGAGGGAGATTCAGAGGGGAGAGAAGGAAGGAAGGAAGGTGCTGAGAGCCTGGCCCAGGCTGCCCACAGAGGTTGCAGCTGCCCCATCCCTGGCACCATTGCAGGTCAGGTTGTTTGGGGCTCTGAGCAACCTGCTCTGCTTGGGGATGTCTCTGCTGGCTGCAGGGGGCTTGGACTGGATGAGCTTGAATTCCCACCCCAAGCATTCCATGACTTCTGTGCCTCTTGTTTTCCTGAGCTGCTGCAGACACATCACATAGGATAATCTCCACCTGAACTCTTGAGACATTAAAATCAGCTTAGATGAGAATGTTTCACTCCTACCCTTGCACAGAATGGGAGGGGTTGGAAGGGACCTCTGGAGATCATCCAGTCCAAGCCCCCTGCCAGGGCAGGGTCACCCAGGGCAGGGCACACAGAACACATCCAGGTGGGTTTGGGATCCCTCCAGAGAAGGAGACTCCACAACCTCCCTGGGTAGCCTGCTCCAAGGCTCCAGCACCCTCACACCAAAGAAGTTTCTCCTTGCTGGATGCACCACAAGTAAGAGAATCACACAATAATGAACCAGGTTGGAAAAGACCCTTTGAGATCACCAAGTCCCAAACTATCACCACCCAACACCAGTCACTTCTGCAGAGATGCTCTTAAGCTCCAAACCTGCCTTCCCCCCCCAAGTTTGAAATGGGTACCACAGACCTGGGGCCTGCATTTTAAACCTGCCAAACACCACCCAGAAGACCACCAGGCAGGATTTATCCCATCCAACTGGCCTGAGCTCGTGGGGAAAACAGCTAAAACAAAGGGCTCAAGCTGCTGAGGGTGGTGCAGGGGTGGCCTTGGTGCCTCCCCCCAGGCTAAGGGGGTGCAGCACCTCACCAGCACAGGGAGTTACCTTCAGCAGGATTCATCACTGCGTCGTGGAGCAGCGTGGCCACGCTCCCAGCTATACCTGCAAGACACAAGAAGATCCTCTTCAAGCCCTGGCTTCTGAACCTTGGGGTTTCTTTTTATTGCTCAGGCATCATCATCATCATCAGATGATGATGAAGGTGGTGGTGGTGGTAGAGGTCCACTGAGAAACCACAGAGCACAGCCCAGCCCTGCAGCAAGCCCGAAGCAGCAGCCAGTGACTCACTCCCAAGGCAGGAAAAACCCAGGCTGAGCAGCTTGAAAAGCAACCCAAGACCTGCTCCCCCCTCCAGGATCACAAACCACCCCCTCTGCTGCTCACAAAAGGCTTTGTCCATGCAAGACACCACCAGCTTCACCCAGGCTGGTTGCTGGGGAATGAGCAACGCTCACAGATCCATAAGGAAGCCTTTTCCCTCCTCCCAGATCCAATTCTCTGCACAGCCACTCTGCAGCTGGCCCTCTGGAGCCACACCTACTCTCCTTTGATGTTGGTTTCCACCTCACATTCTCTCTTGCCCACAGGACTTTGGGTCATTGCTTAAAAGGTTTTCCTGCTGGTACCAAGAGCCTGGAGCTGCTGGGAAGGCAAAGACGGGAAGGAGCTCAGCAGCAAAAAAGCAACCAGCCAAGAAAAGATGGCTGAAGGTTGGGGCTTGCTGATGCTCTGCTCTTCCAACACTAACAATTCTGTGGTGCCATGCTCTATACCCCTAAGTGAGTTGCTTGGGTCAAGTTCAAGTGCCTTGACTGCTTGGAGGGTGATGAAGCCCTGGAGCAGGCTGCCCAGAGAGGGCTGTGGAGTCTCCTTCTCTGGAGACTTTCCAACCCCCCCTGGGCAAGCTGCTGTGGGTGCTCCTGCTTCAGCAGAGCTGTTGGGTGATCTCCAGAGGTCCCTTCCAACCATCACCACGCTGGATTCTTACCATCCCCCATCAAGAGCTGCCTTCTGCACAGACCCTGTTGTAACACCCTTGGGGCTGCTCACTCAGAGGCTTTCTGCTCTCACAGAGGTACTGCTGGAGCTAGACCCCAAAAAGCCTTCCTGGTGGGAGCAGAATCTTTAACCAAAGCATGTGGGCACACCAGAGGATGCAGTGCACTTTACCATGCTGGAGCTCCAAGGGCAGGGACATCTGGAACAACCTCAACTTGAAACCTCAAGAGGTTTCAGGTGATGCCTTCAACGCCAAGCCAGCAACAGCAGCCTCCAACTGCCTCTCTCAGCACCTCTTGTCCAGTGTATTGATTACTCAAGGCTAGAATCATCTGATGAGGGAGTGCTGCAGAAACCTAGGTTAGACCAAGACTTTGGAGGCTGCACAACAACTTTGCCACCAAGGCTTCCAAGGCCAGGAAGAGCTTCTCTGCTCTGCTGCAGCCAGCCAGGCCGCCTCTCTCCTCTGGCAGGCAGAGCTACCAAGCAGTCAGTGGTCCTAAAACTGGGCTCAGCAGGTTTTCAGAGGAGGCTGGTGCCCAGGACAAAGCACTCAGCTAGAGGATAGGTGCTGAGAGACTTGCAGGCTCGGGCTTTGGTTGTTTGCATCTTGCATCCTCCCACACACAGACCTCTCACAGCAGATCTTCCAGGAGCAGAGCACGGCGGAGGAGGCCAGGGCTAGGGGCAGGAAGCAAGCAAAGGACAGGCTGTTAACTGCAAGCAAGCTGGGTTTGCTGGGCAAAGAGCCCCAAATACCATTGGCCAAGTGGCTGTTGCCTCCCTGCTGGAGAATGTCACTTAAGGACTTTTTCAGGCTCTCATAGCAGGCGAAGTACATGGCGTGGGCAGGGCCAGCCCCCAGCATGGTGACATTAATCCCCACGTAAAGGCCTCCAGAAGCCCTCTGTCAGCACAATCCTCTTCAGAGCTTCGTAGACACTCCTGTACTGGGCTTTGGGGTCCGGCTGCAGGCTCTGCATCCTTGTCTGCAACAAAGCACAGGACGGGAGAGGCCTCGGTTACCCACCCGGGATGCCACGAGCACAACTCGGAGCCGCGGGACCTCACCCGCTGAGGCTCGACAGGGGGCAGGGGCCTGCACAGGGGGAGCAGGAACCCCCTGCAGCAGGCCAGGTAAGGGGGGGACCTGCTGAGAAGCAGCTCCAAGGAGAAGGAGCTGGGAGTGCTGGGGGACAAGAAGGTGCCCAGGAGGCAGCAACGTGCCCTGGTGGCCAAGAAGGCCTCAGTGGTGTCCTGGGAGGCATGGAGAAGAGTGTGGGCAGCAGGATGAAGGAGGTTGTCCTCCCCCTCTACTGCACCTCAGTGAGCCAACAGCTGCAGTCCTGGGTCCAGTTCTGGGCTCCCCAGTTGCAGAGGGACAGGGAACTGCTGGAAAGAGTCCAGTGGTGGCTCTGAAGCTGCTGAGGGGCCTGGAGCAGCTCTGGGAGCAGCAAAGGCTGAGAGCCCTGGGGCTGAGAGCCTGCAGAAGAGCAGCCCCAGAGGGCAGCTGAGCAATGCTCAGCAAGAGCTAAAGGAGCTGTGGAGGACAAGAGGCTGGGGCCAGGCTCTGCTCAGGGGAGCCCAGGGCCAGGACAAGAGGCAATGGGCACAAACTGGCAGCCAGGAGGTTCCATCTGAACAGGAGAAAGCTGTTTGTTGTGAGGGTGCTGGAGGCCTGGAGCAGGCTGCCCAGAGAGGTTGTGGAGTGTCCTGGTGTGGAGAGCTTCCAACCCCCCCTGGGCACTGTGCTGCTGGGCAAGCTGCTGGGGATGCCCTGCTGGAGCAGGGGGGGTTGGGCTGGATGAGCTCCACAGCTCCCTTCCAACCCCTAACCATGCTGAGACCATCTGCAACTTCCAAGATCCTTAGAAGGGTAAACAGCTGAGTCCATGCCAGGGCCAGGACACTCTTTCTCCACACTTCACCTGCCAGACCAGCCAGGTGAACCCCATTGCAACACCAGGAGCCCAGGAGGCTTCTCAGAGGGAAGTGTGACCTCTGCTCCCATTTATGGGTGGAAGGAGCAGGGAATGCAGTGAGTGCAGTTGTTCCAAAGGCTTGCTGAAGACACAGTTAGGTCTTAATTGCCTCTTGCTCACACCACTCCCAGCTCTCTGCCCCAGCTTGTTGCTCCTGGTGTTGCTCAGCTGCTTGTGACTCTCCTCAAGCAGAGTCAGGCCATGATTGGGAAACTGGTTTCCTCGAAGGGCAGGCTGAGAAAGTGGGATACCTGCAGTAACCTCCCTGTGGAAGGAGAGGCAGGGCAAGGCCACCTCCTTCTCCTGCACACTGATCCAAGGAGCCCCAGCTGGTCATGATTTCCCCAGCAGGCTGGAGAGCAGAGACCCCCAGGCTTCACCACACCTTCCCTCCCAGCTCCTGGTGCCCTGTAGCCACCAAAAGCCTGAGCTGGACATTTTCCTCTGCATCTTCACTCAGCAGTCCTCAGTGGGCTTTTCTTCTACAGATTCTTTGAAGCCAGCTCAGCTGCTGGCATCCAAAGGATCCTGAGAAACTCAGTGCCACCATTTCATGACACATCCTAGGTGGGGGGGACACCAAACAAACCAAGCCACTTCATTTAGCTCATTTCAAGCTCCTACAGACTGATGCCCAGCACTGCTCCAATGATGTCAACCTGCAGTGGGTGCTTGCAGGAGTCCAGCCACCTCCCACCAGCACCAAGGGAGGGCTTAAACCTCTGCAACCAGCCCAGCAAGACCAAGCAAGGTGCAGCAAGATGCAAAAGGCTCTGCTGCTGCTCCTCCTCCTGCTGAGCAGCCCACAAGTCCTGCTGGCCTGCAGCGTGCCTGATGCATCAAATCCCATCCCATCCCACCAAAACCAGGCTGGGGGAGCACAGCTTTTGGTGGTGGCCTCACACCTCAGAACCACAAAGACAGAAGGGCTCTCCTGGGAAAGGGCAGAGTCACAGGAGATGAATGTTTGGCAACCTGCAACAGGCTCCATCCAATTAATGCTCTTAAGGAGAAGCTGGAGAGCCGCAGTTCAGAAGTCATTTGGGTTTGCCAAGGAGGATGCCTTCCACCCCACCAGCTGGGCCATCCCATCCTCAGAATGAAGACCAGGACACAGAACAGAATCACAGAAGTGTTAGGATAGTATCAGTATAGTATAGAATCAGTCAGGGTTGGAAGGGACCACAAGGAACATCTGGTTCCAACCCCCCTGCCATGGGCAGGGACACCCCACACTAGAGCAGGCTGGCCAGAGCCTCATCCAGCCTGGGCTTAAACACCTCAACCACCTCCCTGCACAACCCATTCCAGGGCTTCACCACTCTTATGGGGAAGAACTTCCTCCTCACCTCCAGCCTGAATCTCCTCACCTTCAGCTTCATTCCATTCTCCCTAGTCCTATCACTACCTGATGTCCTGAGCAGTCCCTCCCCAGCCTTCTTGTACCCCCCTTCAGATCCTGGAAGGCCACAATGAGGTCACCTCAGAGCCTTCTCTTCTCCAGACTGAACAGCCCCAACTCCTTCAGTCTGTCCTCACAGGAGAGGTGCTCCAGCCCTCTGCTGGGAAAGACCTCTAAAAATCACAGCCCACAGAATGGGTTGGGTCAGAAGGGACCTTGAAGCTCATCCAGTTCCAACCCTCCTGCCAGGGGCAGGGACACCTCCCACCAGCCCAGGTTGCTCAAGGCCTCATCCAGCCTGGCCTTGAACCCTCTCCAGGGAGGGGGTCATCAAGTGCAACCCAACACCTCCATGGCCATTAACCCCTGCCCCCAGGTGCCATGTCCACAGGTTTTTACGACGCGCCAACACCAGCACGGTGCCTCCCCAGGCAGAGCCAGAGGAGCAGCTCCCTTCTTGGCAGAGCTCCAGCAACCCTTAGAAAAGCAAAGGCTGCCCAGGCCACCTCCAAGACACTTCCTGATTGGGTCACAACCCTCCAAGCTTATCAATTCCATCAGGCAGGAGGTAATACTACAGCTCAGCTTTCGGGCAAGACGAAGCCAATTGAAGCGCCGCAGGTTGGGACCTTCGACTGCTCCAAAGCCTCCTCCAGAGCTGCTGGAAACAGAGGAGCACTTTCAGATGAACTCTCTTGAGAGCAAGAAGGTCAGAGCTGAACCCAGGACTTTAACCCAGTGTCATAAAAGCAAGCTATGGAAGCAATCTGTGAAGCTGAGCCAACAGCTCACTGCATTTCACCACAGCCAGAGAAGAAGCAAGGTTGGAAAAGGCCTTTGAGAGCACTGAGCCCCACTCTTAACCCCAAGATTTATGAACCCAACTCTTGGTCCACCAAGACTTGAGGCAAACCATGGAATTGTAGAATCACAGAATGGGAGGGCTTGGAAGGGACCTCTGGAGATGAGTTCAACCCCCCCTGCCAAAGCAGCATCACCCAGGGCAGGTCACTCCGGAACACATCCAGGTGGGGTTGGAAGCTCTCCAGAGAAGGAAACTCCCCCAACCTCTCTGGGCAGCCTGCTCCAGGGCCCTCCAGCACCCTCACACCCAGCTCTCAGCCCTCACTGAGTGGCCACAGGGGTCTTGCAGCCCCCTCCACGTGGCCTCTGAACCTTCCTGTCCTACCGATGCTCACCAGGAGAGGCTGCACCTCAGGACGAGAAGCTCCCAGCAGCTGCTCCACCGTCGGTGTGACTCAGCACAACCTACTGCTGCCAAGCTGCTCTCATCCAGCTGGGGCTTGGGTCAGTTTAGGGTCTAGTTTGGGGGTTGGTTTTTTGGTTACTCTGCTGGTTTTACCTCGAAGCCATTCCTCCAGACGCCAGCAGCGACCCTGGGAGATCTCCCTCTCACCTCACTCTGTTGCTGGGATGCCTTCAGAGCAGTTAAGGTTCCAAAGGGCAATGAACCACTGCTGCTCTGTGCCAAGAAAACCCAATCTCTGGATTTGGGGCTTCTGATTTTCAATTCATCCCCCTCCCCCCAGTTTGGGGGTTGTGAGGTGGTGGGGTTTGGTTTTTAGCCTCCACTCAAGTGCAGCACCTTCTCCATCCACATCTGATGCATTCTGGCAGGAGGTGAAGGCAGCCAAGCTCTCCTGCAGGGCTGGGCTGGGGGACTGGAGGTGCTGCTCTTTGGTTTCACCCTTCCAAACCCTCTGGGTAGGAAACCACATCCCTAGAGATGGAAGCAGAGTGGGATGGGGAGAAATGATGCTTTCCCAGAAAGGGGTGGCCCAGATGATCCTTGAAGGCCCTTCCAACCTGGTGTGCAGCGATTCCAAGGACTCCAAACACACAACAGCAGCAGCTCCTCAGGAAGGTGATCAGGGAGAAGTGCTCCTGGACAGCAACAAACTCTCAGCTTGGCACATGCAGGATCACAGCCATGGTGCTGTGTTGTTAGCAACCAACCCTGAGTATCTCCACCCTTACTGAGGGGTCCAGCTGCTTCCACAACAGAATGGATAAACACCAACATGTGTCTGTTGGATCATCTGAGCCACTCCAGAAGGGTTCAGGAGCTCACACTGTGTCCCCCCCCCCCCCCCAGAGCAGGTGGTGAGCATCTGTTGGACCCACCTCAGGCACCCCACACTTTGCATCACCACCAGGCTTGCACCTTTTCCTTAGGTCTGTGGACACAAACAGGGCCAAACAGCCCCAGAAGCAACCAGACCCAAGATCTGCTGTGTGGCTGCTGCTGCTGCAAACAGGTTCAGCTCTGTTCCAGGCAGGATAAGAAGTTTATCGTGGTGTGAAGGATGAGCTATGCAGTCCTCACCCCTCCACAAGGCTCCTGCCACCTATCTGAAGCCAACAAGCTGCTCCAGGAGCCTCACCCCCCTCTTGTTCACCAGCCAAGAAATACTTCTCCACCTACTTAGGTTAATCCTCGTTGCATAAGGCAGGAGCACCCCAACAACTGCAAGCATCGTCCTGGTTTCAGTTTGGGCATCAGAAGCAACACCAGAAGTCCCCAGCTTCAGCTTCACCAGGTGCTGGTGGACCAGCACCAGCTTCAGGGACGCTGTCTGGGGGATGAGCACCCAACCTTCCCGCTGCCAGGAGTGGTTTTGCTCTCCGGCACCGCTGAGTCAGGTCTGCAGCTCGGTGGATTCTTGCTAAAGGCTTTGCCGGGCTGCTCGTGCCACTGCACAACCAACCTGGGATCTGATTCACCTTGGGTTCTTCTCTGCCCACTGCAGGCCCCCTCCAAGTTCAGCCTGCACATGCACGTGACAGGCACCCAGCCTGGGCTCCCTGCAGCTAACAAAAGCCCTGGAGAACACGAGATGCCCTCACCAGGGAGCAAGCAGCGTTTCTGCAGCAACTGGGTCAGAGCCTGCTGACCAGAGAGGGCTTTGCTGCTGCACCACCCAGAGCTCAAGCTCTGAACTCCCTTCTCTTGCTTGCTAGGCTGCTTCCCAGCTCCCCAGACAGGCAACACACTTGGGGAGGTGACCCCCCCCCCCCCCCCCCCTATCTGCAAGTGCACAGGGGAGGGGAGAGCAGGGTCGAACAGGTTAACCACATAGCCATGCAGCACCTCAACACCATCAGCTGAAAGAAGAGCAACTGCTCCTCCTGGAGCTGGCTTGAGGGAGGGGTGGATGCAGAGCCTCCCACCAAAGCCAAGCATCTCTAACCCCAAAGTTTACATCAAAGCAGAGCAGCTCACAGCAGCTCATCTGCCACCCTTGGTCGTACTTCTGGAGGTGTTGGAGCGTGTCCAGAGAAGCCCCACGAGGAGGAGCAGAGGGCTGGAGGTGCTCTGCTGTGAGCACAGACTGAGGGAGTTGGGGTTGTGCAGGCTGGAGAGGAGAAGACTCCCAGGAGACCTCATTGTGGCCTTCCAGGATCTGAAGAGGGCTCCAAGAAAGCTGGGGAGGGACTTTTGAGGGTGTCAGGGAGGGATAGGACTGGGGGGGATGGAGCAAAACTAGAAGTGGGGAGATTCAGATTGGCTGTGAGGAAGAAGTTGTTCCCCAGGAGGGTGGTGAGAGCCTGGCACAGGCTGCCCAGGGAGGTGGTGGCAGCCTCCTGCCTGGAGGTGTTTGCAGCCAGGCTGGAGGTGGCTGTGAGCAACCTGCTGTGGTGTGAGGTGTCCCTGGCCATGGCAGGGGGGTTGGAGCTGGCTGAGCCTTGAGGTCCCTTCCAGCCCTGACAATTCTGTGATTCCTGCACCACCCTGGTTAGATGACCTGAGACACAATCAGGGCTGGAGCAAGGGCTCCTTGTCACCTGTGCGTCTGCCACCCGCTGCCAGGAAGGGATGTCCAGCACATCCCCAATTTCTCACTTCGTTTCCAGGTGAGGACAACTCTGTCACATCCTCAAGGCAGCTGCTTTCCCTACCCTGGGAACATAGCTCCAGCAGAATGCTAGAAAAGCCAGCAAATGCCTTAAGAGAAGGGAGGAGGAAGCTGCAGGGGAGTCCTCCAGAAACTCCTTTTCTGCTGGCATCACAAGTAGCCCTTGACATGCTGATGATTCAAAGGAGCTCTGGAGGCTGGTCAGGCCTGCCAGGACAGCTGCATTCTCAGCAGCTACAAACCAAAACAAGCCTAAGCACCAAGAGCAACATCAAAAACCCTGCAGCCCAAGCCAGGGAGTTGGACTTGATGATCTCCAAGGTCTTTTGCAACCTAACACAACCACAGCGTTACGTGGAGAAGGCAGAGGCCAGCGTGCAGTGAAGGCTGAAGCTCAAGGAGGTCTCAGAAGGAAAAGGGTGGGAAGGAAAAGACACCAAAGAAAGTCTCACCAGCCACAAAAGTCTCCAGCTGAGGCTTTTGTTGGCAACTACAACCTGTCATGAACTTCCCTCTGAACACTGCTGCAAACCACACAGTGGCACCAGCCAGGGAGCTCACAGCCAGCAGCTGCAGGAGGCTCCAGATGGGCACCAGACTGATGCCTCCTCCATCGTGCCCCAGCATGTGGGGCACCCCCAGCACCTCAGGGAGTTTCCTGTGCTGTCCCACACCTATCCCTGAACTTCACCAAGGTGCACAGGGCACTGGTTTTTAACTGCATGCCTCGATGGGACACCACCAGCACACAGCCTGCCCTCTCCCAGCCTTGCCCAGCTCAGGAATTGTGCCTCCCAAAGCAAACCATTCCCCCAATCCAACCCAGTTTCAGTTTCTCTTTCAGAGAAACAACTTGCTGCAACCAAAACCTTCCTCTACAGCACTATTTTAAGCCAAGTGCCTGAAATGCCCCTCCCTGGAGCATCCACATCCCGGACCTTCTCCAACCCACAGGCTCTGCTCAGCCAGGATTGATCCCAATAACCAGATGAAGGAAGGAGCTTTGCTGCTGCTCTCCTGGAGGACAGCACCACGCGCCCCATGGTGAAGTGCCAGCTGCTCTTGCAAGCTTTGGTGGTGCTTGATTACTCCTGCCACAAAACAAAGCCCTTTTGGGGGTCATTCCCCTCTTTTCCCACAGCAGATGGGCACAAAGGGCACAGAGCAAGAGCAGCGCCCAAAGCCTGCAGCTTCCACTCTGCCCCCAACACGTGGGGTGACCTTGGCTGAGCTCCAGTGATCTCCTGCAGCCAGCCAGCAGCTGAGGTATTTTATCTGCTCCTGAGCACCTCACAGCAGTATGCTGAGCAGGGCTGTTCCCAGTATATAAGGCTGTGCCTTGGCAAACCCCTAACATGGGCACTGCCAGCTCTGAAGCAGCTGAGGAACTCAAGCGCCCAGTGAGATCAGCACCTCCACTTCCCTGCAGGCACCTCCTGCTCCGGGAAAGCAGCCACAGCTTTCACTTTCTCCCTTCTCCCTTCTGCCTTGCAAAGGAATTGCCATCATCAGCCCCGCCCCCACCCCCCCAAGCCCAGAATGCCGACACGCTGCTCCCTGACCGTAGAACCAGACAACGACAGGGGTTGGAAGGGACCTCTAGAGATCGTCCACCCCAACCCCGCCCTGCCAAAGCAGGGCCACCCAGGGTAGGTCACAGAGAAAGGCATCCAGATGGCTCTTGAAAGTCCCCAGAGAAGGAGGCTCCACAACCTTTCTGGGCAGCCTGCTCCAGGCCTCCAGCACCCTCACACCAAACAAGTTTCTCCTCCTGTTGAGGTGGAACCCCCTGGGTTCCAGGTTGCATCCATTGCCCCTTCTGACCATGGCTGGGCAGAAAACACCCAGCTCACGGGGGAGAAGAGCTGGTGTGGTGGGCTTGGGGTGAGCATGGACCCTGAGATGAGGAGCAGCCCAAGGCTATGAGCTAGGTCCAGCAAACACAGACCTGTAGAAACACACAAAACCCACCCAAAAATGAAAGGGTATTGAATCTGAGAGCTTAGCACAGCACACTGGCTCTGCCTCTCCTCTCCTCTTTCTACTCTCAGGGTAGAAATGAGACCATGGGAACAGGTTTCCCAGGGAGGTGGTGGAAGCCACATGCCTGGGGATTTTAAAGCCAGGCTGGATGTGGCTCCTAGCAGCCTGACCTAGTGTGAGGTGTCCCTGGCCGTGGCAGGGGGGTTGGAACTGGCTGAGCCTTGAGGTCCCTTCCAACCCTAACCCCCAGAGGTGGTTGGGGGTGGGGGGGCAGAGGGAAGAAACATCCTTCAGGATCCTTTCTGCCACAGAGGTGATGCCCTGAGAGCTCTCCTCCTGCATACCCGAGCACCGAGAGCTGTTTGCTAGCTTCAAGCAGCTGATCTGCAGTAAAGGCCAACCACCAGCAGCACATCTTCAGCCAGGCAAGGCCCCTTCCTAAGCCCTGAGCAGGCAGGTCAGGCTCACACCATACCTAATGCCACCTTCACACCACTTGCAGATGGATGCACCGCTCCATCCCCACCAGCTCTCCCCTCTTGGACTGGCAGTCCAACACTACAGGAGGGAAGAACCACTCAGCAGCCCACGCTGGGGGACACTGGGTGGCACCTGGAGCGCTGGGGAGCCCCACAAAGAACTTTGCAAGGCCCAGCACACACCTACACGCCGCAGGCTGGGCAAAGCTGGCCGGGACCAAGGATGCTGCAGCTACAGGGATGGGTCCAGGGTGGGTGGCTTCCATTGTAGACCTCAGAGGTGACACCTCGGGGTCCTTCCACACTGCGCAGCTTCTTCCTCGCCCACCTCCAGCTCCTCTTGCACACTCGCTAACAGCACGGTCCCATTTTTGCTGCCTCCAAGCACCATAGCCCGTCCAGAGGTCTGTGGTACCCCAACACCCGCTCCCACACCTCCCTGCCCCGCGTATGTGTTCTCCTGCTGGCACCAGCGCAAAGCCTGGCACCCCGTGAACGCACCCCCGGGATCCCAGTGCATGCAGCCCGGCGAAACTCCTGCACGTCTCCGGTGCCTGTGCACGCATCCCCGTACACCTCCGGGTACTCCATGAACACGTTACCGGGCATCCCGGTACACCCTCGGTATCCTCTGCACTCCCGCACACCTCCGGTACTCACTGCAAGCCCTCAAGCACTGCGGTACACTCCTGCACAGCCCCGGTACTCCTTGCACGCACGCCTGGGGACACCTCCGGTAACCCATGCAAACCCCCGGCCCCCCTGCGCGCACCCCCCGTGCACGCACCACCGCTGCGCTGCCGTACACACCCCGGTACC
>JAAWVA010000037.1:5095165-5117035 GCA_015227895.2 Colaptes auratus
ACCCGAATTGGATGGTTGGAAGAAACCCTTAAAATAGTCATGCCATGGTTTGGGTTGGAAGGGATCTCAAAGCTCAGCCAGTTCCAGCCTGCTGCCATGGGCAGGGACACCTCCCTCCAGCCCAGCTTGCTCAAGGCCTCATCCAGCCTGGCCTTGAACACCCCCAGGGATGAGGCATCCACAGCCTCCCTGGGCAACCTGTGCCAGGCTCTCCCCACCCTCACTGCAAAGAATCTCTTCCTCATCTCCAGGCTCAGTCTCTCCTCTCCCAGCTCAAAGCCATTGTCCCTCAGCCTGGCACTCCCAGCCCTTGTCAGAAGTCCCTCCCCAGCTCTCCTGGAGCCCCCTTCAGGTACTGGAAGGCTGCTCTGAGGTCTCCCTGGAGCCTTCTCTTCCCCAGGCTGAAGAGCCCCAACTCTCCCAGCCTGCCCCCATAGCAGAGGTGCTGCAGCCCTCTTCTGATCATCTTCCTGGCTTCCTCTGTGCTCCCTCCAGAGTCCAACCATTAACCCAGGGCTGCACCAACCCATGGCCATCAGCACCACATCTCCACAGCTCTGAAACCCCTCCAGGGATGGAGACTCCACCACTTCTCCAGGCAGCCCATTCCAGGGCTGGAACACACAAACCAGGCACTTCTGGAGCGGTGAGATCCTCATGGGCCAGGTTTTTAACCACAAAGCTGTGTACATCCAACCTGTCCAACCTTCTCCCAACCTCCAGTGCCTCCCAAACACCAACACAGCAAGTGAGGGAAGCAGGTCAGAGCTCAGCCCTGCTTCAACAGCTTCCATTTCCATGGGCTGATTCACTCTCCTCAAGCTTAATTAAGGAATTGTCTTCTAGCTAGAGAGTCATTAAGAGAGACTGACAAGGAACTCAGTGGCTGGACTAATGATCTTGAAAGTCTTTTCTAACCAAAATTACTTCTATGACCCTCAGGATGCAGAGCTGGTGTGCAGAAACAAGAGGCCAAGAGCAGAAAGGAGATGAAACTTAGAATCCTAGAATCCAACAGGATGGAAAAAGAGCTCAGAGATCATCGAGTCCAACCCATGACCTATCCCCAAAACCTCCTGACAGCTGGCCCCGGCTCCAAGGGCCACATCCAGGCCTTCTTTGAACACCTCCAGGGATGGGGACTCCACCACTCCCTGGGCAGCACATTCCAGTGGCCAACTCTCCTTTTGGAAGAACTTTCTCCCACCTCCAGCCTAAACCTCCTGGCACAGCTTGAGACTGTGTCCTCTTGTTCTGGTGCTGGGTGCCTGGCAGAAGAGAGCAACCCCCAGCTGGCTCCACCCCTTCAGGGAGTTGGAGAGAGCAATGAGGTCTCCCTGAGCTCCTCTTCTCCAGCTAAGCAACCCCAGCTCCTCAGCCTCTCCTCCACAGGGCTGTGCCCCAGACACCCTCCCAGCCTTGTGCCCTCTCTGGACACCTTCAAGTCTCTCAATGTCCTTCTTGAACTGAGGAGCCCAGAGTGGACACAGACTCAAGGTGTGCCTAACCAGTGCTGAGCACAGGGCACAATGACCTCCCTGCCTGCTGGCCACACTGTTCCTGCTGCAGGCCAGGATGCCCTTGGCCTTCTTGGCCACCTGGGCACACTGCTGGCTCATGTTCAGCTGCTGTCCCACCAGTCCCCCAGGTCCCTCTCGCCTGGCTGCTCTCAGCCACTTGACACCCAGCCTGTAGCACTGCCTGGGGGTTGTTGTGGCCAAAGTGCAGCCCCTGGCACTCGACCTTGCCCTGAAATCTTCCGGGCTGACCTGAAACAATCTTCCAGACCTGGGAAGTGGAAGAGATTCCACCTTAAAGTGCCAAGTCCTGAAGTGAAGTCCTTCACTTAAGGACTTCCCAAATCCTCCTGAATCCATTGATTCAGGAGAAAATTGAAAGGATTTGGAACCCCACAGATATTTTGCCCCCCTCCAGAAAAACCTCAACTTCAGGCCAGCTCAGAGGTACCATAATTACCAGCAGCCAGCTGGCAGTGCAGTTAATTATCTTCATTTCAGCTGCATGTTGCAGTTGGTCCTCTTCATGCCACACCTGACCTAGCCAGGAGAAGCCACACAAGGGCCCCCAGGGGCTTCTGCACTTGTTCAACAACAGGACCGAGCTCCCCCTGGTTTAGGCAGCTCAAAGCTTCACCAAAAAGCCCCCCCAAGCACTGCAGGAGCAGAGTGGCAGCAGCATGGCATTAGGTGACACCAATTTTCCTGGAAGAGCCTCCATCCCAGGATGGTCTGGTTGGAAGGACCTCTGGAGATCATCCACTCCAACCTCCTGCTTAAAGCCAGGGACAGACTTTTTGAGCAGGGCCTGTTGTGACAGGACAGGGGGGAGGGGGATGGATTGAACCAAAGAGGGAGATTCAGAGGGGAGAGAAGGAAGGAAGGTGCTGAGAGCCTGGCCCAGGCTGCCCACAGAGGTTGCAGCTGCCCCATCCCGCACCATTGCAGGTCAGGTTGTTTGGGGCTCTGAGCAACTGCTCTGCTTGGGGATGTCTCTGTGGCTGCAGGGGGACTTGGACTGGGAGCTGAAAAGTCCCTTCCCACCCAAGCATTCCATGACTTCTGTGCCTCTTGTTTTCCTGAGCTGCTGCAGACACATCACATAGGATAATCTCCACCTGAACTCTTGAGACATTAAAATCAGCTTAGATGAGAATGTTTCACTCTACCCTGCACAGAATGGGAGGGGTTGGAAGGGAGCTCTGGAGATCATCCAGGCCAAGCCCCTGCCAGGGCAGGATCACCCAGGGCAGGGCCACACAGAACACATCCCAGGTGGGTTTGGGATCCTCCAGAGAAGGAGACTCCACAACCTCCCTGGGTAGCCTGCTCCAAGGCTCCAGCACCCTCACCCCAAAGAAGTTTCTTCTTGTGGATGCACCACAAGTAAGAGAATCACACAATAATGAACCAGGTTGGAAAAGACCCTTTGAGATCACCAAGTCCCAAACTATCACCACCCAACACCATTAACTTCTGCAGAGATGCTCTTAAGCTCCAAACCTGCCTTCCCCCCCAAGTTTGAAATGGGTACCACAGACCTGGGGCCTGCATTTTAAACCTGCCAAACACCACCCAGAAGACCACCAGGCAGGATTTATCCCATCCAACTGGCCTGAGCTCGTGGGGGAAAAACAGCTAAAACAAAGGGCTCAAGCTGCTGAGGGTGGTGCAGGGTGGCCTTGGTGCCTCCCCCAGGCTAAGGGGGTGCAGCACACCAGCACAGGGAGACTTCAGCAGGATTCATCACAGCGTCGAGGCGTGAGACGCGCGGATGCGGGCAGCAGCTGGCCACGCTCATACCGCAAGACACAAGAAGATCCTCTTCAAGCCCTGGCTTCTGAACCTTGGGGTTTCTTTTTATTGCTCAGGCTCATCATCATCATCATCAGATGATGAAGGTGGTGGTGTGGTTAGAGGTCCACTGAGGAAACCACAGAGCACAGCCCAGCCCTGCAGCAAGCCGAAGCAGCAGCCAGTGACTCACTCCCCAAGGCAGGAAAAACCCAGGCTGAGCAGCTTGAAAAGCAGCCCAAGACCTGCCCCCCTCCAGGATCACAAACACCCCCTCTGCTGCTCACAAAAGGCTTTGTCATGCAAGACACCACCAGCTTCACCCAGGCTGGGCTGGGGAATGAGCAACGCTCACAGATCCATAAGGAATCCTTTTCCCTCCTCCCAGATCCAATTCTCTGCACAGCCACTCTGCAGCTGGCCCTCTGGAGCCACACCTTCTCCTTTGATGTTGGTTTCCACCTCACATTCTCTCTTGCCCACAGGACTTTGGGTCATTGCTTAAAAGGTTTTCTGCTGGTACCAAGAGCCTGGAGCTGCTGGGAAGGCAAAGAAGGGAAGGAGCTCAGCAGCAAAAAAGCAACCAGCCAAGAAAAGATGGCTGAAGGTTGGGGCTTGCTGATGCTCTGCTCTTCCACACTAACAATTCTGTGGTGCCATGCTCTATACCCCTAAGTGAGTTGCTTGGGTCAAGTTCAAGGTTTGACTGCTGGAGGGTGATGAAGCCCTGGAGCAGGCTGCCCAAGAGAGCTGTGGAGTCTCCTTCTCTGGAGACTTTCCAACCCCCCTGGGCAAGCTGCTGTGGGTGCTCCTGCTTCAGCAGAGCTGTTGGGTGATCTCCAGAGGTCCTTCCAACCATCACCACGCTGGATTCTTACCATCCCCCATCAAGAGCTGCCTTCTGCACAGACCCTGTTGTAACACCCTTGGGGGCTGCTCACTCAGAGGCTTTCTGCTCTCACAGAGGTACTGCTGGAGCTAGACCCCAAAAAAGCCTTCCTGGTGGGAGCAGAATCTTTAACCAAAGCATGTGGGCACACAGAGGATGCAGTGCACTTTACCATGCTGGAGCTCCAAGGGAGACATCTGGAACAACCTCAACTTGAAAACTCAAGAGGTTTCAGGTGATGCCTTCAACGCCAAGCCAGCAACAGCAGCCTCCAACTGCCTCTTCAGCACCTCTTGTCCAGTGTATTGATTACTCAAGGCTAGAATCATCTGATGAGGGAGTGCTGCAGAACCTACCTGTTAGACCAAGACTTTGGAGGCTGCACAACAACTTTGCCACCAAGGCTCCAAGGCCAGGAAGAGCTTCTCTGCTCTGCTGCAGCCAGCCAGGCCGCCTCTCTCCTCTGGCAGGCAGAGCTACCAAGCAGTCAGTGGTCCTAAAACTGGGCTCATCAGAGGTTTCAGGAGGCTGGTGCCCAGGACAAAGCACTCAGCTAGAGGATAGGTGCTGAGAGACTTGCAGGCTCGGGCTTTGGTTGTTTGCATCTTGCATCCTCCACACACAGACCTCTCACAGCAGATCTTCCAGGGCAGAGCACGGCGGAGGAGGCAGGGCTAGGGGCAGGAAGCAAGCAAAAGACAGGCTGTTAACTGCAAGCAAGCTGGGTTTGCTGGGCAAAGAGCCCAAATACCATTGGCCAAGTGGCTGTTGCCTCCCTGCTGGAGAATGTCACTTAAGGACTTTTTCAGGCTCTCATAGCAGGCGAAGTACATGGCTGGGGGCAGGGCCAGCCCCCAGCATGGTGACATTAATCCCACGTAAAGGCCTCCAGAAGCCCTCTGTCAGCACAATCCTCTTCAGAGCTTCGTAGACACTCCTGTACTGGGCTTTGGGGTCCGGCTGCAGGCTCTGCATCCTTGTCTGCAACAAAGCACAGGGCGGGAGAGGCCTCGGTTACCCACCCGGGATGCCACGAGCACGACTCGGAGCCGCGGGACCTCACCCGCTGAGGCTCGACAAGGGGCAGGGGCCTGCACAGGGGGAGCAGGAACCCCCCGCAGCAGGCCAGGTAAGGGGGGGACCTGCTGAGAAGCAGCTCCAAGGAGGAGGAGCTGGGAGTGCTGGGGGACAAGAAGGTGCCCAGGAGGCAGCAATGTGCCCTGGTGGCCAAGGAGGCCTCAGTGGTGTCCTGGGAGGCATGGAGAAGAGTGTGGGCAGCAGGATGAAGGAGGTTGTCCTCCCCCTCTACTGCACCTCAGTGAGCCAGCAGCTGCAGTCCTGGGTCCAGTTCTGGGCTCCCCAGTTCAAGAGGGACAGGGAACTGCTGGAAAGAGTCCAGTGGCGGCTCTGAAGCTGCTGAGGGGCCTGGAGCAGCTCTGGGAGCAGCAAAGGCTGAGAGCCCTGGGGCTGAGAGCCTGCAGAAGAGCAGCCCCAGAGGGCAGCTGAGCAATGCTCAGCAAGAGCTAAAGGAGCTGTGGAGGACAAGAGGCTGGGGCCAGGCTCTGCTCAGGGGAGCTCAGGGACAGGACAAGAGGCAATGGGCACAAACTGGCAGCCAGGAGGTTCCATCTGAACAGGAGAAAGTGTTTGGTGTGAGGGTGCTGGAGGCCTGGAGCAGGCTGCCCGAGAGGTTGTGGAGTGTGCTGGTGGTGGAGAGCTTCCAACCCCCCCTGGGCACTGTGCTGCTGGGCAAGCTGCTGGGGTGCCTGCTGGGCAGGGGGGGTGGGGCTGGATGAGCTCCACAGCTCCCTTCCAACCCCTAACCATGCTGAGACCATCTGCAACTTCCAAGATCCTTAGAAGGGTAAACAGCTGAGTCCATGCCAGGGCCAGGACACTCTTTCTCCACCTTCACCTGCCAGACCAGCCAGGTGAACCCCATTGCAACACCAGGAGCCCAGGAGGCTTCTCAGAGGGAAGTGTGACCTCTGCTCCCATTTATGGGTGGAAGGAGCAGGAATGCAGTGAGTGCAGTTGTTCCAAAGGCTTGCTGAAGACACAGTTAGGTCTTAATTGCCTCTTGCTCAACCACTCCCAGCTCTCTGCCCCAGCTTGTTGCTCCTGGTGTTGCTCAGCTGCTTGTGACTCTCCTCAAGCAGAGTCAGGCCATGATTGGGAAACTGGTTTCCTCGAAGGGCAGGCTGAGAAAGTGGGATACCTGCAGCAACCTCCCTGTGGAAGGAGAGGCAGGGCAAGGCCACCTCCTTCTCCTGCACACTGATCCAAGGAGCCCCAGCTGGTCATGATTTCCCCAGCAGGCTGGAGAGCAGAGACCCCAGGCTTCACCACACCTTCCCTCCCAGCTCTGGTGCCCTGTAGCCACCAAAAGCCTGAGCTGGACATTTTCATCTGTATCTTCACTCAGCAGTCCTCAGTGGGCTTTTCTTCTACAGATTCTTTGAAGCCAGCTCAGCTGCTGGCATCCAAAGCATCCTAAGAAACTCAGTGCCACCACTTCATGACACATCCTGGGGGGGGGACACCAAACAAACCAAGCCACTTCATTTAGCTCATTTCAAGCTCCTACAGACTGATGCCCAGCACTGCTCCAATGATGTCAACCTGCAGTGGGTGCTTGCAGGAGTCCAGCCACCTCCCACCAGCACCAAGGGAGGGCTTAAACCTCTGCCACCAGCCCAGCAAGACCAAGCAAGGTGCAGCAAGATGCAAAAGGCTCTGCTGCTGCTCCTCCCCCTGCTGAGCAGCCCACAAGTCCTGCTGGCCTGCAGCATGGCTGATGCATCCCACCCCATCCCACCAAAACCAGGCTGGGGGAGCACAGCTTTTGGTGGTGGCCTCACACCTCAGAACCACAAAGACAGAAGGGCTCTCCTGGGAAAGGGCAGAGTCACAGGAGATGAATGTTTGGCAACCTGCAACAGGCTCCATCCAATTAATGCTCTTAAGGAGAAGCTGGAGAGCTGCAGTTCAGAAGTCATTTGGCTTTGCCAAGGAGGACGCCTTCCACCCCACCAGCTGGGCCATCCCATCCTCAGAATGAAGACCAGGACACAGAACAGAATCACAGAAGTGTTAGGATAGTATCAGTATAGTATAGAATCAGTCAGGGTTGGAAGGGACCACAAGGATCAGCTAGTTCCAACCCCCCTGACATGGGCAGGGACACCCCACACTAGAGCAGGCTGCCAGAGCCTCATCCAGCCTGGGCTTAAACACCTCCAGGACAGGGCCTCAACCACCTCCCTGCACAACCCATTCCAGGGCCTCACCACTCTCATGGGGAAGAACTTCCTCCTCACCTCCAGCCTCAATCTCCCCACCTCCAGCTCCATTCCATTCCCCCTAGTCCTATCACTACCTGAGAGCCTGAGCAGTCCCTCCCCAGCCTTCTTGTAGCCCCCTTCAGATCCTGGAAGGCCACAATGAGGTCACCTCGGAGCCTTCTCTTCTCCAGCCTGAACAGCCCCAACTCCTTCAGTCTGTCCTCACAGGAGAGGTGCTCCAGCCCTCTGCTGGGAAAGACCTCTAAAATCACAGCCCACAGAATGGGTTGGGTCAGAAGGGACCTTGAAGCTCATCCAGTTCCAACCCTCCTGCCAGGGGCAGGGACACCTCCCACCAGCCCAGGTTGCTCAAGGCCTCATCCAGCCTGGCCTTGAACCCTCTCCAGGGAGGGGGTCATCAAGTGCAACCCAACACCTCCATGGCCATTAACCCCTGCCCCCAGGTGCCATGTCCACAGGTTTTTACGACGTGCCAACACCAGCACGGTGCCTCCCCAGGCAGAGCCAGAGGAGCAGCTCCCTCCTTGGCAGAGCTCCAGCACCCTTAGAAAAGCAAAGGCTGCCCAGGCCACCTCCAAGACACTTCCTGATTGGGTCACAACCCTCCAAGCTTATCAATTCCATCAGGCAGGAGGTAATACTACAGCTCAGCTTTCGGGCAAGACGAAGCCAATTGAAGCGCCGCAGGTTGGGACCTTCGACTGCTCCAAAGCCTCCTCCAGAGCTGCTGGAAACAGAGGAGCACTTTCAGATGAACTCTCTTGAGAGCAAGGAGAAGGTCAGAGCTGAACCCAGGACTTTAACCCAGTGTCATAAAAGCAAGCTATGGAAGCAATCTGTGAAGCTAAGCCAACAGCTCACTGCATTTCACCACAGCCAGAGAAGAAGCGAGGTTGGAAAAGGCCTTTGAGAGCTCTGAGCCCCACTCTTAACCCAGGTTTATGAACCCAACTCTTGGTCCACCAAGACTTGAGGCAACCATGGAATTGTAGAATCACAGAATGGGAGGGCTTGGAAGGGACCTCTGGAGATGAGTTCAAACCCCCCCTGCCAAAGCAGCATCACCCAGGGCAGGTCACTCCGGAAACACATCCAGGTGGGGTTGGAAGCTCTCAGAGAGGAAACTCCCCAACCTCTCTGGGCAGCCTGCTCCAGGGCCCTCCAGCACCCTCACACCCAGCTCTCAGCCCTCACTGAGTGGCACAGGGGTCTTGCAGCCCCCTCCACGTGGCCTCTGAACTTCCTGTCCTACCGATGCTCACCAGGAGAGGCTGCCCTCAGGACGAGAAACTCCCAGCAGCGCCGTCCACCGTCGGTGTGACTCAGCACAACCTACTGCTGCCAAGCTGCTCTCATCCAGCTGGGGCTTGGGTCAGTTTAGGGTCTAGTTTGGGGGTTGGTTTTTTGGTTACTCTGCTGGTTTTACCTCGAAGCCATTCCTCCAGACTCCAGCAGCGACCCTGGGAGATCTCCCTCTCACCTCACTCTGTTGCTGGGATGCCTTCAGAGCAGTTAAGGTTCCAAAGGGCAATGAACCACTGCTGCTCTGTGCCAAAAAAAACCCAATCTCTGGATTTGGGGCTTCTGATTTTTAATTCATCCCCCTCCCCCAGTTTGGGGTTGTGAGGTGGTGGGGTTGGTTTTAGCCTCCACTCAAGTGCAGCACCTTCTCCATCCACATCTGATGCATTCTGGCAGGAGGTGAAGGCAGCCAAGCTCTCCTGCAGGGCTGGGCTGGGGGACTGGAGGTGCTGCTCTTTGGTTTCACCCTTCCAAACCCTCTGGGTAGGAAACCACATCCCTAGAGATGGAAGCAGAGGGGGCTGGGGAGAAATGATGCTTTCCCAGAAAGGGGTGGCCCAGATGATCCTTGAAGGCCCTTCCAACCTGGTGTGCAGCGATTCCAAGGACTCCAAAACAAAACAGCAGCAGCTCCTCAGGAAGGGATCAGGGAGAAGTGCTCCTGGACAGCAACAAACTCTGAGCTTGGCACATGCAGGATCACAGCCATGGTGCTGTGTTGTTAGCAACCAACCCTGAGTATCTCCACCCTTACTGAGGGGTCCAGCTGCTTCCACAACAGAATGGATAAACACCAACATGTGTCTGTTGGATCATCTGAGCCACTCCAGAAGGGTTCAGGAGCTCACACTGTGTCCCCCCCACCCCCCCAGAGCAGGTGGTGAGCATCTGTTGGACCCACCTCAGGCACCCCACACTTTGTATCACCACCAGGCTTGCACCTTTTCCTTAGGTCTGTGGACACAAACAGGGCCAAACAGCCCCAGAAGCAACCAGACCCAAGATCTGCTGTGTGGCTGCTGCAAACAGGTTCAGCTCTGTTCCAGGCAGGATAAGAAGTTTATCGTGGTGTGAAGGATGAGCTATGCAGTCCTCACCCCTCCACAAGGCTCCTGCCACCTATCTGAAGCAAACAAGCTGCTCCAGGAGCCTCACCCCCCTCTGTTCACCAGCCAGAAATACTTCTCCACCTACTTAGGTTAATCCTCGTTGCATAAGGCAGGAGCACCCCAACAACCGCAAGCATCGTCCTGGTTTCAGTTTGGGCATCAGAAGCAACACCAGAAGTCCCCAGCTTCAGCTTCACCAGGTGCTGGTGGACCAGCACCAGCTTCAGGGACGCTGTCTGGGGGAAGAGCACCCAACCTTCCCGCTGCCAGGAGTGGTTTTGCTCTCCGGCACCGCTGAGTCAGGTCTGCAGCTCGGTGGATTCTTGCTAAAGGCTTTGCCGGGCTGCTCGTGCCACTGCACAACCAACCTGGGATCTGATTCACCTTGGTTCTTCTCTGCCCATGCAGGCCCCCTCCAAGTTCAGCCTGCACATGCACGTGACAGGCACCCAGCCTGGGCTCCCTGCAGCTAACAAAAGCCCTGGAGAACACGAGATGCCCTCACACAGGGAGCAAGCAGCGTTTCTGCAGCAACTGGGTCAGAGCCTGCTGACCAGAGAGGGCTTTGCTGCTGCACCACCAGAGCTCAAGCTCTGAACTCCTTCTCTTGCTTGCTAGGCTGCTTCCCAGCTCCCCAGACAGGCAACACACTTGGGGAGGTGACCCCCCCCCCCGCCCCCTATCTGCAAGTGCACAGGGGAGGGGAGAGAGCAGGGTCGAACAGGTTAACCACATAGCCATGCAGCACCTCAACACCATCAGCTGAAGAAGAGCAACTGCTCCTCCTGGAGCTGGCTTGAGGGAGGGGTGGATGCAGAGCCTCCCACCAAAGCCAAGCATCTCTAACCCCAAAGTTTACATCAAAGCAGAGCAGCTCACAGCAGCTCATCTGCCACCCTTGGTCGTACTTCTGGAGGTGTTGGAGCGTGTCCAGAGAAGCCCCACGAGGAGGAGCAGAGGGCTGGAGGTGCTCTGCTGTGAGCACAGACTGAGGGAGTTGGGGTTGTGCAGGCTGGAGAGGAGAAGACTCCCAGGAGACCTCATTGTGGCCTTCCAGGATCTGAAGAGGGCTCCAAGAAAGCTGGGGAGGGATTTTGAGGGTGTCAGGGAGGGATAGGACTGGGGGGGAGGAGCAAAACTAGAAGTGGGGAGATTCAGATTGCTGTGAGGAAGAAGTTGTTCCCCAGGAGGGTGGTGAGAGCCTGGCACAGGCTGCCCAGGGAGGTGGGTGGCAGCCTCCTGCCTGGAGGTGTTTGCAGCCAGGCTGGAGGTGGCTGTGAGCAACCTGCTGTGGTGTGAGGTGTCCTGGCCATGGCAGGGGGGTTGGAGCTGGCTGAGCCTTGAGGTCCCTTCCAGCCCTGACAATTCTGTGATTCCTGCACCACCCTGGTAGATGACCTGAGACACAATCAGGGCTGAGCAAGGGCTCCTTGTCACCTGTGCGTCTGCCACCGCTGCCAGGAAGGGATGTCCAGCACATCCCCAATTTCTCACTTCGTTTCCAGGTGAGGACAACTCTGTCACATCCTCAAGGCAGCTGCTTTCCCTACCCTGGGACATAGCTCCAGCAGAATGCTAGAAAAAGCAGCAAATGCCTTAAGAGAAGGGAGGAGGAAGCTGCAGGGGAGTCCTCCAGAAACTCCTTTTCTGCTGGCATCACAAGTAGCCCTTGACATGCTGATGATTCAAAGGAGCTCTGGAGGCTGGTCAGGCCTGCCAGGACAGCTGCATTCTCAGCAGCTACAAACCAAAACAAGCCTAAGCACCAAGAGCAACATCAAAAACCCTGCAGCCCAAGCCAGGGAGTTGGACTTGATGATCTCCAAGGTCTTTTGCAACCTAACACAACCACAGCGTTACGTGGAGAAGGCAGAGGCCAGCGTGCCGTGAAGGCTGAAGCTCAAGGAGGTCTCAGAAGGAAAAGGGTGGGAAGGAAAAGACACCAAAGAAAGTCTCACCAGCCACAAAAGTCTCCAGCTGAGGCTTTTGTTGGCAACTACAACCTGTCATGAACTTCCCCTCTGAACACTGCTGCAAACCACAAAGTGGCACCAGCCAGGGAGCTCACAGCCAGCAGCTGCAGGAGGCTCCAGATGGGCACCAGACTGATGCCTCCTCCATCATGCCCCAGCATGTGGGGCACCCCCAGCACCTCAGGGAGTTTCCTGTGCTGTCCCACACCTATCCCTGAACTTCACCAAGGTGCAGGGCACTGGTTTTTAACTGCATGCCTCGATGGGATACCACCAGCACACAGCCTGCCCTCTCCCAGCCTAGGAATTGTGCCTCCCAAAGCAAACCATTCCCCCAATCCAACCCAGTTTCAGTTTCTCTTTCAGAGAAACAACTTGCTGCAACCAAAACCTTTCCTCTACAGCACTATTTTAAGCCAAGTGCCTGAAATGCCCCTCCCTGGAGCATCCACATCCCTGGACCTTCTCCAACCCCACAGGCTCTGCTCAGCCAGGATTGATCCCAATAACCAGATGAAGGGAGGAGCTTTGCTGCTGCTCTCCTGGAGGACAGCACCACGCGCCCATGGTGAAGTGCCAGCTGCTCTTGCAAGCTTTGGTGGTGCTTGATTACTCCTGCCACAAAACAAAGCCCTTTTGGGGGTCATTCCCTCTTTTCCCACAGCAGATGGGCACAAAGGGCACAGAGCAAGAGCAGCGCCCAAAGCCTGCAGCTTCCACTCTGCCCCCAACACGTGGGGTGACCTTGGCTGAGCTCCAGTGATCTCCTGCAGCCAGCCAGCAGCTGAGGTATTTTATCTGCTCCTGAGCACCTCACAGCAGTATGCTGAGCAGGGCTGTTCCCAGTATATAAGGCTGTGCCTGGCAAACCCTAACATGGGCACTGCCAGCTCTGAAGCAGCTGAGGAACTCAAGCGCACAGTGAGATCGCACCTCCACTTCCTGCAGGCACCTCCTGCTCCGGGAAAGCAGCCACAGCTTTCACTTTCTCCCTTCTCCCTTCTGCCTTGCAAAGGAATTGCCATCATCAGCCCCGCCCACCACCCCCCCAAGCCCAGAATGCCGACACGCTGCTCCCTGACGCCGTAGAACCAGACAACGACAGGGGTTGGAAGGGACCTCTAGAGATCGTCCACCCCAACCCGCCCTGCCAAAGCAGGGCCACCCAGGGTAGGTCACAGAGAGAAAGGCATCCAGATGGCTCTTGAAAGTCCCCAGAGAAGGAGGCTCCACAACCTTTCTGGGCAGCCTGCTCCAGGCCTCCAGCACCCTCACACCAAACAAGTTTCTCCTCCTGTTGAGGTGGAACCCCCTGGGTTCCAGGTTGCATCCATTGCCCCTTCTGACCATGGCTGGGCAGAAAAACCCAGCTCAAGGGGGAGAAGAGGTGTGGTGGGTGGTGTGTTGGGGGGTGAGCATGGACCCTGAGATGAGGAGCAGCCCAAGGCTATGAGCTAGGTCCAGCAAACACAGACCTGTAGAAAACAACAAAAACCACACCAAAATGAAAGGGTATTGAATCTGAGAGCTTAGCACAGCACACTGGCTCTGCCTCTCCTCTCCTCTTTCTACTCTCAGGGTAGAAATGAGACCATGGGAACAGGTTTCCCAGGGAGGTGGTGGAAAGCCACATGCCTGGGGATTTTTAAAGCCAGGCTGGATGTGGCTCCTAGCAGCCTGACCTAGTGTGAGGTGTCCTGGCCGTGGCAGGGGGGTTGGAACTGGCTGAGCCTTGAGGTCCCTTCCAACCCTAACCCCCAGAGGTGGTTGGGGGTGGGGGGGCAGAGGGAAGAAACATCCTTCAGGATCCTTTCTGCCACAGAGGTGATGCCCTGAGAGCTCTCCTCCTGCATACCCGAGCACCGAGAGCTGTTTGCTAGCTTCAAGCAGCTGATCTGCAGTAAAGGCCAACCACCAGCAGCACATCTTCAGCCAGGCAAGGCCCTTCCTAAGCCCTGACAGGCAGGTCAGGCTCACACCATACCTAATGCCACCTTCACACCACTTGCAGATGGATGCACCGCTCCATCCCCACCAGCTCTCCCTCTTGGACTGGCAGTCCAACACTACAGGAGGGAAGAACCACTCAGCAGCCACGCTGGGGACACTGGTGGCACCTGGAGCGCTGGGGAGCCCCACAAAGAACTTTGCAAGGCCAGCACACACCTACACGCCGCAGGCTGGGCAAAGCTGGCCGGGACCAAGGATGCTGCAGCTACAGGGATGGGTCCAGGGTGGGTGGTTCCATTGTAGACCTCAGAGGTGACACCTCGGGGTCCTCCACACTGCAGCAGCTTCTTCCTCGCCCACCTCCAGCTCCTCTTGCACACTCGCTAACAGCACGGTCCATTTTTGCGGCCTCCAAGCACCATAGCCCGTTCCAGAGGTCTGTGTACCCAACACCCCTCCCACACCTCCCTGCCCCGCGTATGTGTTCTCCTGCTGGCAACCAGCGCAAAGCCTGGCACCCCTGTGAACGCACCCCCCCGGGATCCAGTGCATGCAGCCCCGGCCATCTGCACGTCTCCGGTGCCCGTGCACGCATCCCCGTACACCTCCGGTACTCCATGAACACGTTACCGGGCATCCGGTACACCCTCGGTATCCTCTGCACTCCCGCCACACCTCCGGTACTCACTGCAAGCCCTCAAGCACTGCCGGTACACTCCTGCACAGCCCCGGTACTCCTTGCACGCACGCCTGGGACACCTCCGGTAACCCATGCAAACACCCCGCGGCCCCCCTGCGCGCATCCCCCGTGCACGCACCACCGCTGCGCTGCCGTACACACCCCGGTACCCCGTGCATGTGTCCTGCCGAGCACCCCCGGCGCACTACCGGTACCCCATGCACACACGTTGCTCAGCACCACCGGCACCCGGTGCAGACACCCCGCTCGCACATCCGCCGCCGTGCACATCGGCAGCCGATTCCGGAGGACCTGGTAGCCACCCCTAACCTCCGCCCTCCACGCACCTTGACCGAGTCCACCGGGTACATGACCGTGTGCTCCATGATGCCAGCTA
The DNA here is from genome assembly GCA_015227895.2 of Colaptes auratus. NCBI lineage: Eukaryota > Metazoa > Chordata > Aves > Piciformes > Picidae > Colaptes > Colaptes auratus. The sequence goes on from JAAWVA010000037.1 coordinate 5,110,081, forward strand.
CCGCCCCGGCCATCATGTGGGTGCCGAGCGAGGCGCCGCTGGGCAGGCTCTCGTAGTCCTCACTCTCCATTGGCTGCCCAGGAGCGGCGGCACCAGCGGCGGGGGTGGGCGGTCCAGGCCCCGGGGGTGCTGCCGCACTGCCCCCGACTCCGCAACTCAGCTCCATCCACCCGGTACCGGCGGGACACAGCAGTTTACGGGGGGCTGGATAGGGCCAGCCCCGGCGGCCCCGGACCCATTTTTAAGGCCGCGGACGCACCCGCCCCCCCCAGCCATTCCCCGCCCATGTCCCACTCTAGCCAATAGCGAGAGACAGCTTCCCGCCTCCCGCCACCCTCGTTGGGCCGCGCCGCGGCGTGACGTCACAGGGAGTGTGACCGTGCGGATTGGCAGGGAGGCGGGACGAATGGCGAGGAGAGGAGGGCGGGATGTGGGCCATGACTGGCTGGGCCGGCACAGGGCGGGGCTAAGCCTGCTGCCTGTGCGCGGGCCCGGGGGGAGCCCTGGGGCTGTGGCTCTCGGGTATGATTAACCTCGCAGGCATCCCACTCTGTGCCGCTCCCCCTGGCCTCAGCGGGTACCCTTGGGTACCATTCCCTGACCGTGCCGCTGGCACGGACAGACGCCCCCTGCAAGCACAGCCCTCTGTGACCGTACCCTGGCACCCCTCTGCAAGCACTTGCCCAGCTGGGAGAGCACTCAGGGTGTCCTTGGGTCTTTGGCACCCTGCAGCAGGCAGCCCAGCGCTTCCCATCATGGCCCTGGGGTTCTTCTCGGGGGGGGGGGCACCCCCAGCAGCACCCTGACCTGTGCCTCTGGGATAACGTGGGCAGGGAGGGGAAGAAGGTTGGCAATTGTGGGCATTACGTAAGGAAAAGTGGCCTTTTTTCCTGTAGGACTGGGGCACTGGTTGGCGTAGAGCAGCACTTTGTTCCCCAAAGCCTCCCCACACGGCCCCATTCTGTGAATCTATTAAAGCAGAACCGGTACCAAGTCCTTGGACACCATGAAATGTACCATGGCAGTTGCTGAATCTCTCCTTCCTCTCCTCCCCACCTTAGAATCATAGATTCATGGAATGGGTTGGGTTGGAAGGGATTTTAAAGCTCATCCAGTTGCAACCCCCTGCCGTGTGCAGGGACACCTCCCACCAGCCCAGCTTGCTCCAGGCCTCATCCAGCCTGGCCTTCAACCCTCCAGGGAGGAGGCAGCCACAGCTTCCCCTGGGTAACCTGTTCCACTGTCTCTCCACCCTCTCTGTAAATAATTTCTTCCTAATCTCCAGTCTAAATCTCCCCTCCTCAAGCTTCAATCCATTACCCCTTGTTCTATCCCTATGAGCCCTTGGAAAAAGTCCCTCCCCAGCCCTCCTGTAGCCCCTTTCAGGTACTGGAAGGTCACTCTAAGGTCTCTCTGGAGCCTTCTCTTTGAGCCTTCTCTCTGAGCCTTCTCAGTGACAGAAGCCAGCTGGATTCTCATGGCTTCATTGCCTCCACAAAGTGGCAGGGAGGTGGTGGAAGCCTCATCCCTGGAGGTGTTGAAGGCCAGGGTGGATGTGGCTGTGAGCAACCTGCTGTAGTGTGAAGTGTCCCTGGCCATGGCAGGGGGATTGGAGCTGGCTGAGCCTTGAGGTCCCATCCAACCCTGACAGTTCTATGATTCTATTAGAGACTACACTGTGTGTCTGCTCTGACAGCTGGTTTGACTTGTTGGAGCTGGAGGGCCACGTGCACAGAGGTAATCCCAGCAGACTGCTCAGTCTGTAGAAGAGAAGGCTCTGAGGAAACCTAATTGTGGCCTTCCAGGATCTCGAGGGTGCTCCAAGAAAGCTGGGGAAGGACTTCTGAGGGTGTCAGGGAGGGATAGGACTGGGGGGGATGGAGCAAAACTAGAAGTGGGGAGATTCAGATTGGATGTGAGGAAGAAGTTGTTCCCCAGGAGGGTGGTGAGAGCCTGGCACAGGCTGCCCAGGGAGGTGGTGGCAGCCTCCTGCCTGGAGGTGTTTGCAGCCAGGCTGGAGGTGGCTGTGAGCAGCCTGCTGTGGTGTGAGGTGTCCCTGGGCACGGCAGGGGGGTTGGAACTGGCTGATCCCTGAGGTCCCTTCCAGCCCTGACACTTCTGTGATTCTATGATGCTCACCCCCCGGGGCAGGAGAACTTCCTTTTCCCGAGGGAGTTTTACTCAAGGAAACGCCTGAGTGCAAACCTGAAGAGGAACACTTTCCCCTATTGCTCCACATCGTTTATCTCGGTTTTCTACTCCATGAACACCAGCCAGCAGCAGCTAATCTCCTCCCAGTGCTTTTGGCAGGGCAGGAGAGGGTGGAGAAATTAGTGTCACCTACCATACCCAGCCCTTTCCCCTCCAGTCTTGGGTCTGTGTTCCCTAATAAGAACAAGATGAATCAGTCTCAAGCACAGGGTGCTGATTCCAGGCAGGAACAGGTTACATTTCAACCCTGAGGAGCATGAAGAATCCTTTCTTCTCTTTTTCTGTGCCCTGCATGCGTGCCAGGGGCCGCCCCAGGGCACAAGGGGCTGCTGTGGCTGGAGATGCCAGCACGGAGGGGCAGAGATTGAGGATATTTCCCATGCTGATGGAGAAGGGACATTACTCATCAGCTGGGGAGGGAAAACAGGGCAGGGAGGCTGGGCTGGCTCGTGGTTTGGGGTGGCAATCACACTGGAAGGAATGCACAGCCTGTCTTGTCTTGGATGGTTTCCTGCCATCCCTGCTGTTGTCCCGTGCAGGTCATTCAACAGAGTGATCTCAGCCTTGCTTTACAAAACCTCCCTCTGAGGCAAGTGGCTCTTGAGCAACCAGCCCCTTGCTGCCTGCCTGAGCACAACCACTGCTTGGTGCCTCCTGCCCGCGCTAGAGCAGGTCCCCCAGGAGCGCAAGAACCCCAGAGTCTCAGCATGGTGGGAGTGAGAAGGGAGCTCTGGAGAGCATCCAGCCCACCCCCCTGCCAAAGCAGGGCTCCCACAGCAGCTTGCTAAGTGGCACAATGGCCAGGAAGGGTTTGGAAGCTGTCCACAAAAGGAGACTCCACCAACCTCTCTGGGCAGCCTGCTCCAGGCCTCCAGCACCCTCACACCAAACAACTTTCTCCTCCTCCTGGGCTCCAGTTTGTGCCCTTGTCCTGTCCTTGGGCACCACTGAGATGATCCCAGTCCCATCCTCTTGCTCCCCACCCTTTAGCTCTTGCTGAGCATTGCTCAGATCCCTTCTGAGGCTGCTCTTCTCCAGGCTTCAGTCCTCGCTGGGACCTTCTTTATGGGGCTTCAGCACCTTGAGGCAGCTTTTAAAGCAGCACAAACACAACATCTGGCCAGAAACACAACCAGAAATGAGGAGCAAGTGGCCAAATGAAGTGAAATGCTCCTGGCTTTCGTCAGTCCCTGCCCAAAGAAGGTGCCTGCAAGCCCTGGCCCATCTGCCTGGCACTCTCAGCTGATTAGGAGGACCCAGTTTTGCTTATCACAGCCCCTTGCTGGGCAGGAGGGGCAGGAGGTGCAGGACAGCACAGCTGCACCCACGCTGATAAGACAGGAGTGTCCTGCTGGGAGGAGGAGACCTTCTGGGAGCCACAGCCATTGGGGCTTATCTCCAAGATCCAGCAAGATATCCCAACAGCTGAGCACCACCTTGGCTTGGGCTTTATCCTTCCCACAACCTGCTGGTGCTGTGAAGAGCTGGGTGCTGAGCTGGGGGTTGAGGAGGAGGAGGAGCACAACTTCACCTCCAGCAGCATGGTGCCACGTAGCAGCAAATGACAGGACATGGGAGGGGGGTTAGGGTGATGGTTGGGCTTGGAGGATCTCAGAGGTCTTTTCCAATCCAAACAATCTTCTGGTTCCCTGATGGGTGCTGGAACTGGGGCAAGGAAGAGGCCCCACCCATGGCATGCTGCAGAGTGTTCACAGAATCACACAACTGTCAGGGCTGGAAGGCACCTCAGGGATCAGCCAGTTCCAACCCCCCTGCCATGGCCAGGGACACCACACACCACAGCAGGTTGCTCACAGCCACATCCAGCCTGGCCTTCAAAGCCTCCAGGGATGGGGATCACTGTGGAAGAGGGAGCAGAGCAAATGCCTATTGTTAAGGGCACATGTTTGCAATGTTCTGCCTGAACTTTATGTCCCCCACAGCCTGGGTTGTTGCTATTTTGCTGCAAGAATAATTCAATTCTTTTGTTGGAAAAGCCCTTTGAGATCATCCAGGCTAACCATGATTTAACTACCAAGGCTGGGGCTAAACCATGACCCTCAGCACCACATCTCTGTGGCTCTGGAACACCCCCAAGGATGGGGATTCAACCACCTCCCTGGGCAGCCTGGGCCAGGCTTGGAGAACCCTTTCAGTGGAGAAGTTTCTTCTAATGTCCAACCTAAACCTCCCCTGGGTGCAACTTGAGGCTTGTTCCTTAGGAGAACAGCCCAGCCCCCACCTGACTCCTTTCAGGGGGCTGTAGAGAGCCAGAAGGTCTCCCCTCAGCCTCCTCTTCTGCAGGCTCAGCAACCCCAGGTCCATCCCATTCCCAGTTTGACTCCTCCTTAGGAATCACATCCTTGCTGGGAACAGAACCAGGCTTGGGCCTCACTTTGCTTTTGGGTTTTTCTCACTGCAGGAAAAGGTTTTCTCAACCTCCCCTTGGTGCAACTTGAGGCCATTTCCTCTGATGCTGTCCCTTGATACTGGGGAGAAGAGACCAACCCCCAGAGCCAGCTTGCAGAGCAGATGCCATGCTGGCAGAAGGTGATTTTCAGGCAGGGATGGATGCCTAGTGCTCAGGAGCAGCAGCCCCTAGAACACCAACTCCCACCCCACCTGTGGATGCAGCCCCAGCTCTTGCCTCCCTCTCCCTTGTGAGCCTCATCCCTGCCTTAAAATGTTCAAAGCAAGTCTGGACCTCACCCCTCAGAACCAGCCTTGGGTGAAAGGCAGTGCCAGCCTCAGAAGAGACCCTGGGGAAGGGTCCCTCTGGCACCAGCCTGGCTTTTATTGCCCTGCCTGGTGCATTTGTGGTGTCCTTGGGAAAATTCACAGAATGGGTTGGGTTGGAAGGGATCTCAATGCTCATCCAGTCCCAACCCCCCTGCCATGGGCAGGGACACCTCTCACCAGCCCAGGTTGCTCAAGGCCTCATCCAGCCTGGCCCTGAACACCTCCAGGGAGGGGGCAGCCACAGCCTCCCTGGGCAACCTGTGCCAGAGTCTTGCTGACTGAGGTGGCCATGGGGAAATATCAGCCCCTGGGAAGCCTACAGTGTTCCAGTTCTGTGCTATCTCTGTATCAGCAAACACCACAGAAAGAAGCAAACAGCCTTGTTTTGTCTTCCAGAGGGAGTGACCCACTTAGCACAACGTCAGGGCAAGGCACCCCCTGGTTTCCAGCCCTCCCTGAGCAGACCAGGATGCTGCTGCAGAGATTGGTGATGGAAACACCAAACCCATTCAAGCCAGCACAAACTCAGAGCATCCCTTCGTGCCTGGCTTCACCTGGATTCATCCCAGCACCAAACTCAGAGCATCCCTTCGTGCCTGGCTTCACCTGGATCATCCCAGCACAACTCAGAGCATCCCTTCGTGCATGCTTAACCTGGATTCATCCCAGCACAAACTCAGAGCATCCCTTCGGGCCTGGCTTCACCTGGATTCATCCCAGCACAAACTCAGAGCATCCCTTCGTGCCTGGCTTCACCTGGATTCATCCCAGCACAAACTCAGAGCATCCCTTCGTGCCTGGCTTCACCGCAGCACTCTGCATGAGCCATTCCATGGCCAGAGTGTGGACAACAGGTTGACACCTAACAGATCAGAGAATCACAGAACTGTCAGGGCTGGAAGGGACCTCAAGGCTCAGCCAGTTCCAACCTCCCTGCCATGGGCAGGGACACCACTCAGAATCAGAGAACAGTCAGGGTGGGAAGGGACCTCAAGGCTCAGCCAGTTCCAACCCCCCTGCCCTGGCCAGGGACACCTCACACCACAGCAGGTGCTCACAGCCACATCCAGCCTGGCCTTCCAAACCTCTAGGGATGAGGCTTCCACCACCTCCTGGGCAACCTGTGCCAGTCTTTCACCACCCTCATCACCCCAGGTTGATGCCAGCAAGGGCCATGAAGGTGAATGCAAAGGAGCAGCTGGTGGCATCTGCATGGATTCATGCAAAGTGTTCAGCACTGTCCCACATGGTCTCCAAATTGGAAAGAGGTGGATTTGATGGGTGGACAACCCTGTGGATAAGGAATTGTCTGGATGGTTGCACTCAAAGAGTGATGGCCAGTACCTCCAGGTCTGTGTAGAGCCCAGGTGGTGCTCCTCAGGGGTTGGGACTGGGACTGGTCTGTTGTAGGCAACAGGAGCAGTGGGACTGAGGCACTCTCAGCAAGTTGGCTCCAAGCTCCTCAACACAAGAAGGATGTGAGCAGGTTCAAAGGAGGCCACAAAGATGATCCAAGGGCTGGAGCAGCTCTGCTGTGAGGGCAGGCTGAGGGAGCTGGGGGTGTTCAGCTTGGAGTAGAGAAGGCTCCAGGAGGACCTTAGAGCTGTCTTCCAGTACATGAAGGGATCTTACAGGGAAGCTGGGGAGGGACTTTGCACAGAGGCAAGGAGTGACAGGACCAGGGGTGATGGCTTCAAACTGAAAGAAGCTGGATTGAGATTGGACATTGGGAAGAAGTTCTTCCCCATGAGGGCAGTGAGGCACTGGAACAGGTTGCCAGGGAAGAGAGAGACTGGCATTTGGGATGTGCTGCCCAGGGAGGTGGTGGAGTCACCATCACTGGAAGTGTTTCAAAAGAGCTGATGAGGCACTCAGTGCCATGGTTGAGTTGATTAGGTGGTGCTGGGGGATGGGTTGGACTTGATGACCTCTCAGGTCTTTTCCAACCTGGTTAGTTCTGTATTCTGTCGTGGAGGCTTCAGGTCTGGAAGGGTTCAAAACCCAG
>JAAWVA010000037.1:5117045-5147403 GCA_015227895.2 Colaptes auratus
TTTTTTCCTTTCCTTCTTTCCTCCTTTCCTTTCCTTCTTTCCTCCTTTCCTTCCTGCCTTTCCTCCCTGCCTTCTCCCCTTCCTTCTTTGTTTCTGTCTTCCTTTCATTTACTTCTTTTTTAACCCAATCTTATTTATCTACTGCTGATAAATATTTAGATGTTTGTTACAGGCACTGCAATGCCCCTGATATGTTTATGGAATCATAGAACCGTGGAATCCCAGACTGGTTTGGGTTGAAGGGGCCTTTAAAGCTCATCCATCGCAACCCCCTGCAGTCAGCAGGGACATCCCCAACCAGAGCAGGCTGCTCAGAGCCCCAAACAGCCTGAGCTGGAATGTTTCCAGGGTTGGGGCCAGCTTCCACCTTTCTGGACAACCTGGGACAGGTTCTCACCACCCTCAGTGCAAAAAAATTCCTTTCTCTAGACTGGCTCTCCCTCTTTCAGTTCAAACCATCAGCCTTTGGCCTGCAACAACCCTGCTCAAAAGTCTGTCCCGAACTTTCTTTAAGTCCTGAAAGGCCACCAGAAGGTCTCCCCTGGAGCCTTCTCTTCTCCAGGCTGAACAACTCCACCTCACTCAGCCTGGCTTCGCAGCAGACGGTTTCCAGCCCCCACATCATTTTTGTGGCCTCCTACGGCCCAGTTCTAACAGTCCTTGCCCTTCTGTTGCGGGCTTCAGAGCCGGCCCCAGCACTGCAGGGGGGAGTCACAGCAGAGGCGCAAAATCACTTCCCTGCCCCTGATGCCCACGATGCTGGGGATCAGCCCAGGACAGTGCTAGGGCTAGGGTTGGGGTTAGGGCTAGGGCTGGGGCTGGGAAGGGCTGGAAGCACTCGCCGCCTGCTCCGCATAGCCCCAGCAATGCCACAGCCCTTCCCCCAGCGCTGCTCCCAGCCCACCACCAGCCCCTGGCCCAAGCCCCCCCCCCCATACCCACGGCCAATCACGGGCATGCCCCAGCCATGGCCACGCCCCCTTCTCATGCCTTGACCGCTCACGACCACACCTCTTCCTTGGCCTCGCCCACTACCCCGCTGGCCCCGCCTCTCCAGAGCCGGTTACGCCCCCGGGGAATCCCTTCCCCACCCACTGCCGGCAGCACCACGCGCGTGCGTGTTTGCGTCACGTCCGGCGGCGGGACCCGGAAGTGGCGCCGTGGCCGGTTGCTATGCGGCGGGCCGGCGGCGGGCCGGCAGGTGAGTGTGGTGGCGGTGGCTATCCGGGCTTTATAGCTGGGAAGGCGGAAGGGAGGGTTCCTTCGAGGCTGGCCGTGCCTGGGGGGAGCGTGTCTGTGCTCTCAGGTTGGCCCCCGTCGTCGGGGGTGCCGTTGCGGTTTTGGGGAGCGGGATGAGGGGTGAGACAGGGCCGTGCCGTGTGGCCTCTCCGATGCTGGCGTGTGAGGAAGAGGTTTGGGATTTCCACAGCCACCCTGCATGTTCCACTCCCTGCGGGCTTGTGGGACTCACTCGGAGCGGGAGTGGGCGGCTGCGGTTTGGCAGCCGCGCAGGGAATTGGTGGCACCTCGGGCAGCTGCTTTCGTAAGGCTGGAGCGTGTGTGGAAGGGCTGCGAGGCCAGCTGGAGGGGTGGAAAAAGAAGGGAATGCCTGGAGTGTCGGCATTTGTGTGGTGATCTCTTCTTTAAGTGGTGCTGCAGTTCTATAGCATCTGGAGGCTTTGCATTGCAGGCAGAGGCTTTGCAGGTAGTAGCAGAGCTGAAGATGCTCTGCTTAAAAAAGCTTGTGCAGCAGCTGTGCTGCTGTCTGTGCCTGACTTCTTTTCATCTTCCTGAGCAGAGTACTGAGCAGCTATGCTGGAGGCAGAGTCAGCCTGAGAAGGATGCCCAGGACACCCATCCAGGCAGGCTTTGAATGTCTCTGAGAGTGGAGATGCTACAGAGCCTCCCAGAGCAACCAGTTCCAGTGTCCCTCCACCCTCATGGGGGGTGTTTTCTCTTCACTAAGTGTCTTGCTGAGCTCTATCCTGACAGATCTTGCCAGAAAAATGGCCTCAGGTTGCACCAGGGGAGGCTTAGGCTGGCCATGAGGAACAATTTCTTCCCCTTGAGGGTTGTCAAGGCCTGGCCCAGGCTGCCCAGGGCAGTGGTGGAGTCCCCAGCCCTGGAGGGGTTTCATAGCTGTGTAGATGTGGTGCTGAGGCAGTGCTGGTTTAAGGGTGGTCTTAAAGGGCTTTTTCAGTCAAAATTCTGTGATTCCATGAATTTCTTGTGGTTTGTACCTTATGCCTCATGTCACTGGGCACCACTGAGAGGAGAGTTTGCTTCCTTCTTTACATTCAGATGTCTCTGTGCATTCATACTGCTGTCTCCTCTCATCATTTGAGAGACACTTCAGCACCTCTATCATCTTTGTAGCCCTACACTGAACTTCCTCTGTGTGTTTCTTGCCCTGGGGGGCCTCAGACTGGACCTAGCATTCCACATGTAGCCTCCCCAGAGCAGAGGGGAAGGACCTGCTGCTAGTGCTCATCATAATGCTGTCTGGAAGCTCATCTCTGGTTTCTCTTTCACTCAGGAACAGAAGAGCCATGGCTTTGAGGAGGGGTCATGTGCCTTGTCAGGCTGAGGTGACTGGCTGATGTTTGAACACCAGCTTGGGTTTTCTCCCTGCTGGTCACACCCAAAATGGGGAGGTAAGGATCCCAAAGCAGCTGCCAGGGAAGCTAATGATAAATGCATGGCTGATAATGAACTCAAAGATGGGAATAGTGCCTTGAGTGCCCTCAAGGCAGGGAATGGGCAAAGCAGAGATTTCTGAAGAGTCTGTTGGTGTCTGGAATATGCTGAGGTAGGAACTGGCTGGAGGGCTGGGCCCAGAGAGTGGTGGTGAATGGTGCCACAGCCAGCTGGCAGCCAGGCACCAGTGGTGTCCCCCAGGGATCAGTGCTGGGCCCCAGCCTGTTCAGTATCTGTATTGATGATCTGGAGGAGGGCATTGAGTCAGCCATCAGTAAATTTGCAGGTGACACCCAGCTGGGGGCAGGAGTTGATCTGTTAGAGGGTAGGAGAGCTCTGCAGAGGAACCTTGCCAGGCTGGGCAGATGGCATTGAACAAGTCCAAGTGCCAGGTGCTGCACTTTGGCCACAACAACCCCAGGCAGAGCTACAGGCTGGGGTCAGAGGGGCTGAGAGCAGCCAGGCAGAGGGGGACCTGGGGGGGTACTGGTGGACAGCAGCTGAACATGAGCCAGCAGTGTGCTCAGGTGGCCAAGAAGGCCAATGGCATCCTGGCCTGGGTCAGGAACAGTGTGGCCAGCAGGAGCAGGGAGGTCATTGTGCCCTGTGCTCAGCACTGGTTAGGCCACATCTTGAGTCCTGTGTCCAGCTCTGGGCTCCTCAGGTTAGGAAAGATGTTGAGAGACTTGAAGGTGTCCAGAGAAGGGCAACGAGGCTGGGGAGGGGTCTGGAGCACAGCCCTGTGAGGAGAGGCTGAGGGAGCTGGGGTTGCTCAGCCTGGAGAAGAGGAGGCTCAGGGGAGACCTTCTTGCTCTCTCCAACTCCCTGAGGGGAGGTTGGAGCCAGGGTGGGGGTTGGGCTCTTCTCCCAGGCAGGCACCCAGCAGCAGAACAAGAGGACACAGTCTCAAGCTGTGCCAGGGGAGGTTTAGGCTGGAGGTGAGGAAGAAGTTCTTCCATTGGGATGTGCTGCCCAGGGAGGTGGTGGAGTCCCCATCCCTGGAGGTGTTCAAGCAAGGCCTGGCTGTGGCCCTTGGAGCCATGGCTCAGCTGTCAGGAGGTGTTGGGGGATAGGTCACAGCTTGGCCTTGCTGATCCCTGAGCTCTTTTCCAGCCTGGTGGATTCCATGATTCTGTTTTCTGCTCTTTTTTGGGGGGCTGGGTGGGTGTAACAAAGTCAACTTTTCAAGCAGCTTGTCCTCTTTGGGTTTTAGGATCAGCATCTCATGTTTGCTTCCTGCTTCTTGGCACTTCAGCATCTCTCCAGTGGGATGTCCACGTGTCCTCAACACCAGCCTGAGGCAGATCCTGGTGGTAGGAGTCCTTGCTGCTGCTGTCTCCCTGCTTTACTATTCCCTGGTGGTCATCAGGAGCAAGTATGGGCGTGCCTACAGGGACAAAAGCTTCCACAGGTGAGGGAGCTGGAAAGGGGCTTGTGGAGGGGAAGGGGAGGTGGTTTGGGGCTAAAAGAGAGAGCCCTGGCAGCTCATGTCTGTAAAAGACACAGGGGGGTTAGAAGGGCTCTGCTTGGTCGTCCCAGAGAGGTTCTCCTCCCACTCTGCTCTGCCCTGGTGAGGCCACATCTGGAATATTGTGGGCCCCTCAGTTCCACAAGGACCTCAGGGAGCTGCTTGAGAGAGTCCATCCCAGAGCCACAGAGCTGCTGCAGGCAGTGGAACATCTCCCTGTGAGGCCAGGCTGAGGGAGCTGGGGCTTGGAGCAGAGGAGCCTGAGGGCTGCCCTCACTGCTGGGGGTAAAGATGTGCAGGGCTGGATCCAGGCTCTGCTCAGGGATGGCCAAGGACAGACCAAGGGGCACTGGGGGCAAGCTGGAGCAGAGGAGGTGCCAGAGGAGCAGAAGGGGAAACTTCTTCATTGTGAGGGTGCTGGAGGCCTGGAGCAGGCTGCCCAAAGAGCTTGTGGAGTCTCCTTCTCTGGAGACTTTCCAAACCCACCAGGATGTGTTCTGTGTGACCTGCCCTGGGTGACCCTGCCCTGGCAGGGGGCTTGGACTGGATGATCTCCAGAGGTCCCTTCCAACCCCTCCCATTCTGTGATTCTGTGGAAGGGCAGGAGTGAAACATTCTCATCTAAGCTGATTTTAATGTCTCAAGAGTTCAGGTGGAGATTATCCTATGTGATGTGTCTGCAGCAGCTCAGGAAAACAAGAGGCACAGAAGTCATGGAATGCTTGGGGTGGGAATTCAAGCTCATCCAGTCCAAGCCCCCTGCAGCCAGCAGAGACATCCCCAAGCAGAGCAGGTTGCTCAGAGCCCCAAACAACCTGACCTGCCATGGTGCCAGGGATGGGGCAGCTGCAACCTCTGTGGGCAGCCTGGGCCAGGCTCTCAGCACCTTCCTTCCTTCTCTCCCCTCTGAATCTGCCTCTTTTAGTTCAATCCATCCCCCCTTGTCCTGTCACAACAGGCCCTGCTCAGAAAGTCTGTCCCCAGCTTTCTGATCAGCCTCTTTAAATCCTGATAGGGCACCAGAAGGTCTCCTGGAGCCTTCTCTTCTCCAGGCTGAACAACCCCAACCCTCTCAGCCTGGCCTCATCACAGGTTAGTTTGGATGTTTGCTGTGGGAGCTGAGTCCTTAGCAGGGACACTTCAGGGTTGGTTTTTTTGTCTTCACAGCAGTGACAGCTGTGGGGTTCCTGGGTTTGAAGCTGATGGGGAGGAAAAGCTTCCCTGTGGGACTTCAGTAACCTTTAGTTCCCTTGCAGATACCTTGCCAGAGTCACTGACACAGAGGCCACAGACACCAACAACCCCAATCTCAACTATGGCATCGTTGTGGACTGTGGCAGCAGTGGCTCCAGGATCTTTGTGTATTGCTGGCCCAGGCACAATGGCAATCCCCACGACCTGCTGGACATCAAGCAGATGAGGGACAAGGCCAGGAAACCAGTGGTGATGAAAATTAAACCAGGTACTGGGCAGGAGGGGCTCCTCCTGGGTGGCTCTCTGGGCAGGAGGGGCTCCTCCTGGGTGGCTCTCTGGGCAGGAGGGGCTCCTCCTGGGTGGCTCTCTGGGCAGGAGGGGCTCCTCCTGGGTGGCTCTCTGGGCAGGAGGGGACCTCCTGGGTGGGGAGGGTCTGGAGCACAGCCCTGTGAGGAGAGGCTGAGGGAGCTGGGGTTGCTTAGCCTGGAGCAGAGGAGGCTCAGGGGAGACCTTCTTGCTCTCTCCAACTCCCTGAAGGGAGGTTGTAGGCAGGTGGGGGTTGGTCTCTTCTCCCAGGCAGGCACCCAGCAGCAGAACAAGAGGACACAGTCTCAAGCTGTGCCAGGGGAGGTTCAGGCTGGATGTTAGGAAGAAATTCCTCCCAGACAGAGAGATTGGCCATGGGAATGTGCTGCCCAGGGAGGTGGTGGAGTCCCCATCCCTGGAGGTGTTTAAGAAGAGCCTGGATGAGGCACCTGGAGCCATGGTTGAGCTGTCAGGAGGTGCTGGGTGCCAGGTTGGGCTCTCTGAGGTCTTTTCCAACCTGGCTGCTTCTGTGTTCTGTATTCCCTGGCTTTGCCTTTGGCTTCTGTTTGGCTCTCCAGGTTTTTCCCCAGCTCCCAGCTGAGCTGCTTCCCTCTCCTCCTTTTGCTTCCTGCAGGCATCTCAGAGTTTGCCAGCTCTCCAGGCAAGGTCAGTGATTACATTTCCCCACTCCTCAGCTTTGCTGCTGAGCATGTGCCCCGTGCCAAGCACAAGGAGACTCCTCTCTACATCCTGTGTACTGCAGGCATGAGGATTCTGCCAGAGAGGTGATTTGCTCTCCTGTCTTCCAGCCTTCCCCAGTCCTGCCCTGCCTGACTGCTTTGGGGGTTTTCTTTGGTTTTTTCAACTGTGCAAACCTGTGCTTCTTTGGCAGCCAGCAGAAGGCAATCCTTGAAGATCTGCTCACTGATATCCCTGTGCAGTTTGACTTCCTCTTTTCAGACTCCCATGCAGAGGTGATTTCAGGGAAGCAGGAAGGTGAGCTCCATTCACATTCTCTTGGGGGTGTTTGTTGCTTTCCCATTGCAACTTGGATTCACTGATTGGTTTTTTTTGGGGGGGGAGGTTAAATGCTTTTTAAAACTCTTCTTTAACCAAGAGACCTCAGCTGTGAGCTATGGAATCAGAGAATGGTCAGGCTTGGAAGGGACCTCAAGGCTCAGCCAGCTCCAACCCCCCTGCCATGGCCAGGGACACCTCACCACAGCAGGTTGCTCACAGCCACCTCCAGCCTGGCTGCAAACACCTCCAGGCAGGAGGCTGCCACCACCTCCCTGGGCAGCCTGTGCCAGGCTCTCACCACCCTCCTGGGGAACAACTTCTTCCTCACAGCCAATCTGCATCTCCCCACTTCTAGTTTTGCTCCATCCCCCCCAGTCTGAGGGGGATGGAGCAACGTGTGTGCATGGGGTACCGGTAGTGCGCCGGGGGTGCTCGGCAGGACACATGCACGGGGTACCGGGGTGTGTACGGCAGCGCAGCGGTGGTGCGTGCACGGGGGGATGCGCGCAGGGGGGGCCGGGGGTGTTTGCATGGGTTACCGGAGGTGTCCCAGGCGTGCGTGCAAGGAGTACCGGGGCTGTGCAGGAGTGTACCGGCAGTGCTTGAGGGCTTGCAGTGAGTCCCGGAGGTGTGCGGGAGTGCAGAGGATACCGAGGGTGTACCGGGATGCCCGGTAACGTGTTCATGGAGTACCGGAGGTGTACGGGGATGCGTGCACAGGGCACCGGAGACGTGCAGGAGTGCGCCGGGGCTGCATGCACTGGATCCCGGGGGTGCGTTCACGGGGTGCCAGGCTTTGCGCTGGTGCCAGCAGGAGAACACATACGCGGGGCAGGGAGGTGTGGGAGCGGTGTTGGGGTACACAGACCTCTGGAACGGGCTATGGTGCTTGGAGGCAGCAAAAATGGGACCGTGCTGTTAGCGAGTGTGCAAGAGGAGCTGGAGGTGGGCGAGGAAGAAGCTGCTGCAGTGTGGAAGGACCCCGAGGTGTCACCTCTGAGGTCTACAATGGAAGCCACCCACCCTGGACCCATCCCTGTAGCTGCAGCATCCTTGGTCCCGGCCAGCTTTGCACAGCCTGCGGCGTGTAGGTGTGTGCTGGGCCTTGCAAAGTTCTTTGTGGGGCTCCCCAGCGCTCCAGGTGCCACCAGTGTCCCCCAGCGTGGGCTGCTGAGTGGTTCTTCCCTCCTGTAGTGTTGGACTGCCAGTCCAAGAGTGGAGAGCTGGTGGGGATGGAGCGGTGCATCCATCTGCAAGTGGTGTGAAGGTGGCATTAGGTATGGTGTGAGCCTGACCTGCCTGCTCAGGGCTTAGGAAGGGCCTTGCCTGGCTGAAGATGTGCTGCTGGTGGTTGGCCTTTACTGCAGATCAGCTGCTTGAAGCTAGCAAACAGCTCTCGGTGCTCTGGTATGCAGGAGGAGAGCTCTCACGGCATCACCTCTGTGGCAGAAAGGATCCTGAAGGGTGTTTCTTCCCTCTGCCCCCCCACCCCCAACCACCTCTGGGGGTTAGGGTTGGAAGGGACCTCAAGGCTCAGCCAGTTCCAACCCCCCTGCCATGGCCAGGGACACCTCACACTAGGTCAGGCTGCTAGGAGCCACATCCAGCCTGGCTTTAAAAATCCCCAGGCATGTGGCTTCCACCACCTCCCTGGGAAACCTGTTCCCATGGTCTCATTTCTACCCTGAGAGTAGAAAGAGGAGAGGAGAGGCAGAGCCAGTGTGCTGTGCTAAGCTCTCAGATTCAATACCCTTTCATTTTTGGGTGGGTTTTGTGTGTTTCTACAGGTCTGTGTTTGCTGGACCTAGCTCATAGCCTTGGGCTGCTCCTCATCTCAGGGTCCATGCTCACCCCAAGCCCACCACACCAGCTCCTCTCCCCCATGAGCTGGGTGTTTTCTGCCCAGCCATGGTCAGAAGGGGCAATGGATGCAACCTGGAACCCAGGGGGTTCCACCTCAACAGGAGGAGAAACTTGTTTGGTGTGAGGGTGCTGGAGGCCTGGAGCAGGCTGCCCAGAAAGGTTGTGGAGCCTCCTTCTCTGGGGACTTTCAAGAGCCATCTGGATGCCTTTCTCTGTGACCTACCCTGGGTGGCCCTGCTTTGGCAGGGCGGGGTTGGGGTGGACGATCTCTAGAGGTCCCTTCCAACCCCTGTCGTTGTCTGGTTCTACGGTCAGGGAGCAGCGTGTCGGCATTCTGGGCTTGGGGGGGGTGGGGGGCGGGGCTGATGATGGCAATTCCTCTGCAAGGCAGAAGGGAGAAGGGAGAAAGTGAAAGCTGTGGCTGCTTTCCCGGAGCAGGAGGTGCCTGCAGGGAAGTGGAGGTGCTGATCTCACTGGGCACTTGAGTTCCTCAGCTGCTTCAGAGCTGGCAGTGCCCATGTTAGGGGTTTGCCAAGGCACAGCCTTATATACTGGGCACAGCCCTGCTCAGCATACTGCTGTGAGGTGCTCAGGAGCAGATAAAATACCTCAGCTGCTGGCTGGCTGCAGGAGATCACTGGAGCTCAGCCAAGGTCACCCCACGTGTTGGGGGCAGAGTGGAAGCTGCAGGCTTTGGGCGCTGCTCTTGCTCTGTGCCCTTTGTGCCCATCTGCTGTGGGAAAAGAGGGGAATGACCCCCAAAAGGGCTTTGTTTTGTGGCAGGAGTAATCAAGCACCACCAAAGCTTGCAAGAGCAGCTGGCACTTCACCATGGGGCGCGTGGTGCTGTCCTCCAGGAGAGCAGCAGCAAAGCTCCTTCCTTCATCTGGTTATTGGGATCAATCCTGGCTGAGCAGAGCCTGTGGGCTTGGAGAAGGTCCAGGGATGTGGATGCTCCAGGGAGGGGCATTTCAGGCACTTGGCTTAAAATAGTGCTGTAGAGGAAAGGTTTTGGTTGCAGCAAGTTGTTTCTCTGAAAGAGAAACTGAAACTGGGTTGGATTGGGGGAATGGTTTGCTTTGGGAGGCACAATTCCTGAGCTGGGCAAGGCTGGGAGAGGGCAGGCTGTGTGCTGGTGGTGTCCCATCGAGGCATGCAGTTAAAAACCAGTGCCCTGTGCACCTTGGTGAAGTTCAGGGATAGGTGTGGGACAGCACAGGAAACTCCCTGAGGTGCTGGGGGTGCCCCACATGCTGGGGCATGATGGAGGAGGCATCAGTCTGGTGCCCATCTGGAGCCTCCTGCAGCTGCTGGCTGTGAGCTCCCTGGCTGGTGCCACTTTGTGGTTTGCAGCAGTGTTCAGAGGGGAAGTTCATGACAGGTTGTAGTTGCCAACAAAAGCCTCAGCTGGAGACTTTTGTGGCTGGTGAGACTTTCTTTGGTGTCTTTTCCTTCCCACCCTTTTCCTTCTGAGACCTCCTTGAGCTTCAGCCTTCACGGCACGCTGGCCTCTGCCTTCTCCACGTAACGCTGTGGTTGTGTTAGGTTGCAAAAGACCTTGGAGATCATCAAGTCCAACTCCCTGGCTTGGGCTGCAGGGTTTTTGATGTTGCTCTTGGTGCTTAGGCTTGTTTTGGTTTGTAGCTGCTGAGAATGCAGCTGTCCTGGCAGGCCTGACCAGCCTCCAGAGCTCCTTTGAATCATCAGCATGTCAAGGGCTACTTGTGATGCCAGCAGAAAAGGAGTTTCTGGAGGACTCCCCTGCAGCTTCCTCCTCCCTTCTCTTAAGGCATTTGCTGGCTTTTCTAGCATTCTGCTGGAGCTATGTTCCCAGGGTAGGGAAAGCAGCTGCCTTGAGGATGTGACAGAGTTGTCCTCACCTGGAAACGAAGTGAGAAATTGGGGATGTGCTGGACATCCCTTCCTGGCAGCGGGTGGCAGATGCACAGGTGACAAGGAGCCCTTGCTCCAGCCCTGATTGTGTCTCAGGTCATCTAACCAGGGTGGTGCAGGAATCACAGAATTGTCAGGGCTGGAAGGGACCTCAAGGCTCAGCCAGTTCCAACCCCCCTGCCATGGGCAGGGACACCTCACACTACAGCAGGTTGCTCACAGCCACCTCCAGCCTGGCTGCAAACACCTCCAGCCAGGAGGCTTCCACCACCTCCCTGAGCAACCTGTGCCAGGCTCTCACCACCCTCCTGGGGAACAACTTCTTCCTCACAGCCAATCTGAATCTCCCCACTTCTAGTTTTGCTTCATTCCCCCCAGTCCTATCCCTCCCTGCCACCCTCAAAAGTCCCTCCCCAGCTTCCTTGGAGCCCCCTGCAGATCCTGGAAGGCCATTATCATTTCTGTGGGTGAGGAAAGCTGGACCTTTATCACATCAGCTTTGCTCCAAGACCCAGGTGAAGCCCAAGGGCTGGTGGAAAGGTTTAACTAAAGCAACCATGCTGTGATGAATGCCTCTGAGGGCACTGGGGGGAACAGAAACCCAGCCCCAATCTCTTTTCTTTATCCCCACAGGAGTTTATGCATGGATTGGCATCAACTTTGTGCTTGGAAGATTTGAACATACAGATGATGGTGAGTATCTGAACAGGGAACTGGATCTTAGGGAGCACTCCCAGGACATCCCTGCAACAGGGACCTGTTGGAGCAGGGCCAGGGGAGGCCACAGCAATGCTGGCAGGGCTGGAAGCCCTCTGCTGGGAGGCCAGGCTGGGAGAGTTGGGGTTGTTCAGCCTGGAGAAGAGAAGGTTCCAGGGAAGACCTTCTGGTGGCCTTTCAGGACTTGAAGAAAGCTGGGGACAGACTTTGAGCAGGGTTTGTTGTAACAGGCCAAGGGGGAATGGTTTGAACTGAAAGAGAGAGATTGAGGCTGGAGAGAAGGAAGAAATGTTTGACCCTGAGGGTGCTGAGAGCCTGGCAGAGAGGTAGGAGCTGCCCCATCCCTGGAACCATCCCAGGTCAGGTTGTCTGTGGCCCTGAGCAGCCTGCTCTGGTTGGGGATGTCCCTGCTGACTGCAGGGGCTTGCACTGGATGAGCTTCAAAGGTCCCTTCCCACCCAAACCAGTCTGGGATTGTGTGGTTCAAGGCTGGCTTTGCTGTCACTGCTGCTGCTGTGCTTTTAGAGCCAGGTACCAGTGGAGATTCACTGAATGGGTTGGCTTGGAAGGGACCTCAGAGCTCATCCAGTTCCAGTCCCCCTGCCATGGGCAGGGACACCTCCCCCCAGCCCAGCTTGCTCAAGGCCTCATCCAGCCTGGCCTCAAACACCTCCAGGGAGAGGACATCCTCAGCCTCCCTGGGCAACTTGCTCCAGTGTCTGCCCACCCTCACCCTCAAGAATTTCTTCCTCATCTCCAGTCTCAGTCTGCCCTCTCCCAGCTCAAAAGCTGTTGCCCCTCATCCTATCCCTCCCAGCCCTTTCCCAAAGCCTTGCAGAGGACCTCTCCCATCCCAAGCTGCTGCTGTGGCCTCAGCTTTTGATGCCAAATTTCGGCAGTCTCCATTGCTGCCCAGAAGTTACCCAGGGGCAGAGCACTGCTGCTTTAGGCCTCCCCTAGGGGGAGGGGGGAGGTGTTCCTCACTGCCCTCTTCTTCTCATGCAGCATTTCTCAGTCACCATCCCTGGATGGGTTTGAAAAGAGCCTGGACGAGGCACTCGGTGCCTTGGCTTAGTCGATGAGGTGGTGCTGGGGGTGATAGGTTGGACTTGGATGATCTCTGAGCTCTTTTTCCCCCCTGGTTAATTCTGTGTTCTGTCCAGAGGATGAAGCAGTTGTGGAGGTCCTTGTGCCAGGCAGTGAGAACAAGGAGGCCATCTTCAGGAAGAGGACAGTGGGTATCCTTGACATGGGTGGAGTGTCGACTCAGATTGCATATGAAGTCCCTAAAACTGTAAGCTTTGCCTCTTCACAGCAGGTTATTATCTGTGCAACTTCCTCCTTTTGCTGTTGGAGGGCTTTTTCATGCATTGTCCTTGGTCTGGAGTTTGGGTTTTGCCCTACCCCACCCCCTCCTCCCCCCCCCCCCTCCATTTGTTTTGAGTCCTCCCCTTCCTTCACATCCCATGCCACCAAAAACAAAGCAGAGCAAGAGAAGATAAAAGGTGGCAGAGTCCTTCCTCAGCTGAGCAATTCATTTGTCCTGGGCATTCAGAGAGTTGCTTTCAAGCAGTGTCCTTTGCCACTGGTTTTATTTACAGTGGGTCTGGGCTCTGTGGCTGTTGTGCATGCAGGGATTTAAATGTGTGTTGGACTTGAGCTTGGGTTTTGGTGTTGTGTGGTTGTTCTTCTGTGAGAGAGAGCCAGGCCACAGCTGCAGTCCTGGGCCCAGTTCTGGGCTCCCCAGTTCAAGAGGGACAAAGTAGTGTCCAGGGCAGGCTGGGAAGCTGCTGAGGGGCCTGGAGCAGCTCTGGGAGGAGCAAAGGCTGAGAGCCCTGGGGCTGAGAGCCTGCAGAAGAGCAGCCCCAGAGGGCAGCTGAGCAATGCTCAGGAAGAGCTGAAGGAGCTGTGGGGGGCAAGAGGCTGGGGCCAGGCTCTGCTGAGTGGTGCCCAGGGACAGCACAAGGGGCAATGGGCACAAGCTGGCAGCCAGGAGGTTCCACTTCAACATAAGGAAAAAATTCTTCACCTGGAAAGTGGCAGAGCCCTGGAGCAGGCTGCCCAGAGAGGCTGTGGAGTCTGCTTGTGTGGAGAGCTTCCAACCCCCTCTGGCCATTGTGCTGCTGGGCAAGCTGCTGTGGGTGCCCTGCTGGAGCAGGAGGGTTGGACTGGATGAGCTCCAGAGGTCTCTTCCTCAGCTCCATTCTAACCCTGCTCTACCTCAGCTTCAAACCATTCCCCCTTGGCCTGGCTCTAGACCCCCTCAGCAGAAGTCTCTCTGCAGCCTTCCTGCAGGATCCCTTCAGCTCCTGGCAGGCAGCTCTGAGGTCCCCCTGGAGTCTTCTCCTCTGCAGGCTGCACACCCCCAGCTCCCTCAGCCTGTGCTCCCAGCAGAGCTGCTCCAGCCCTTGGAGCATCTTTGTGGCCTCCTCTGGCCTCCCTCCAGCAGCTCTGTGTCCTTCTCCTGCTGGGGACCCCAGCGCTGGAGGCAGGCTTGGAGGTGAGGTGTGAGCAGAGCAGAGCCCAGGGGCAGAATCCCCTCTGCTGCCCTGCTGCCCACACTGCTCTGGCTGCAGCCCAGCACCCAGCTGCCTGCAGGGCTGCAGGAGGCCACTGCTGGCTCCTGGGGAGCTGCTCAGCACCCAGCACCCCCAAGGCTCTTTCTTCAGGGCTGCTCCCAACCCACTCTGCACCCAGCCTGGTGTTGTGTCTGGGATTGTCCTGACCCAGCTGCAGGGATAATCTCCTGTTGATTCATGGAGAAATGACCTAGAGCAGGACTAGCAGAGGAGTCCTCAGGCTTGACCCTCAAGTGGGCATTGAAACTGGGAGCAGCTTTCCCCAGCGCATTGCGAACTGGGGGCAGCAAAGGGCTGCAGAGGGCTGCTAATCAGTTTTGTGTCATCTTTAGGGTTCTGGCTCCTGTTATTTCCACCTCATCTTGGTGCTTGTGTTTCCTACAGGAGGAAGTAGCCAAAAACTTGCTTGCAGAGTTCAACCTGGGTTGTGATGCTCATCAAACTGAGCACGTCTACAGAGTCTACGTTGCCACCTTCCTCGGCTTCGGAGGCAACGCGGCCAGGCAGAGATATGAGGACAGCCTCTTTGCCAGCACGGTGCTCAGGAACAGGTAGCTGGCTGCAGGCACTGGGGGATGTGGGTTCTGGGCTTCACTAGGCTCACTGAGCCCCTAACTGAGCAGCAGTTGTGGTGTCTCCACCATAAGAAGGACAAAGAGCTGGCTGCAGCCAGAGCAGCAGGGCAGGGGATAAAGAAAAGAGAAGAGGATTTTCTGATCACTGCTCTGCTTTCATTAGATAAAGCCCTGGGAGGTTAAAGATCCCTGACCAGCTCTTCTTATCCTTCCCTCCCAAGGAATGAAAAGCCCAACTTCATATAGTAAAGCAGAAGGATTTTAAGTCATTTAAAGCTCTCAAGAAAGAGCCTTGGGGGTGCAGGGTGCTGAGCAGCTCCCCAGGAGCCAGCAGTGCCCTGCTGCAGCCCTGCAGGCAGCTGGGTGCTGGGCTGCAGCCAGAGCAGTGTGGGCAGCAGGGCAGCAGAGGGGATTCTGCCCCTGGGCTCTGCTCTGCTCACACCTCACCTCCAATCCTGCCTCCAGCTCTGCTGTCCCCAGCAGGAGAAGGACACAGAGCTGCTGGAGGGAGGCCAGAGGAGGCCACAAAGATGCTCCAAGGGCTGGAGCAGCTCTGCTGGGAGCACAGGCTGAGGGAGCTGGGGGTGTTCAGCCTGCAGAGGAGAAGACTCCAGGGGGACCTCAGAGCTGCCTGCCAGGAGCTGAAGGGATCCTGCAGGAAGGCTGCAGAGAGACTTTTGCTGAGGGGGCCTAGAGTCAGGCCAAGGGGGAATGGTTTGAAGCTGAGGCAGAGCAGGGTTAGAGTGGAGCTGAGGGGTGGTGAGAGTCTGGCCCAGGCTGCCCAGGGAGACTGTGGCTGCCTCCTTCCTAGAGGTGTACAAGGCCTGGCTGGATGAGGCCTTGAGCAACCTGGGCTAGTGGGAGGTGTCCCTACCCACGGCAGGGGGTTGGAACTGGATGATCTTTAAGGTCCCTTCCAACCCAGCCCATCCTATGACTCCCTGGTTTAGTGAAACTGCACTTCCAGAGCATGCTGCAGGCAGTTCTGAAGTCTCTGCACATGAGGCAGCTTTTTGCTGCTCTTGTGAAGTTCTTCCCAGAAAGAGGATTTGGCTACTGGGATGTGCTGCCCAGGGAGGTGGTGGAGTCCCCAGCCCTGGAGGTGTTCAAAGAAGGCCTGGATGTGGCCCTTGGAGCCGGGGTTCAGCTGTCAGGAGGTGTTGGGGGATAGGTCATGGGTTGGACTCGATGATCTCTGAGCTCTTTTCCATCCTGGTGGATTCTAGGATTCTAAGTTTCATCTCCTTTCTGCTCTTGGCCTCTTGTTTCTGCACACCAGCTCTGCATCCTGAGGGTCATAGAAGCAATTTTGGTTAGAAAAGACTTTCAAGATCATTAAGTCCAGCCACTGAGTTCCTTGTCAGTCTGTCTTAATGACTCTCTAGCTAGAAGACAACTTCCTTAAGAAGGGGATTGGCTGTGGCCCTTGGAGCCGTGGGTTAGCTGTCAGGAGGTGCTGGGTGCCAGGTTGGACTCGATGCTCTCTCAGGGCTTTTCCAGCCTCATTGATTCCATGCTCCCTGTGCTTGCTCTCCCTTGCAGGCTGCTGGGCAAGCAGACAGGTCTGACTTCTGATTCACCCTACCTGGATCCCTGCCTGCCCCTGGATGCTGAGGATGAAATCCAGCAGAGTGGGCAGGTGCTGTACCTGCGGGGGAACGGGGGACTTCCAGCTCTGCCGTGAGCTCATCCAGCCCTTCATGAACAAGACCAATGAGACCCAGACCTCCCTCAATGGTGTCTACCAGCCTGCTGTGCCCTTCCAGAACAGTGAATTCTATGGCTTCTCAGAGTTCTACTACTGCACTGAGGATGTGCTGCGCATGGGAGGAGACTACAACGCTGCTAAGTTCACTAAAGCTGCCAAGGTGAAGTGCTCCTGAGAGTAAAACCTTGCCCAGTGCCATGCCCCAGGCTGCAGCAAGGGTGGCTGGAAGGCTGCCCACTGGAAAAGGACCTGGAGATGACAGCTGGCTCCACATGAGCCAGGGTGTGCCCACCCGTGGCCAAGAAGGCCACCAGCAGCCGGGCCTGGATCAGCCCGGGGCGGCCAGCAGCAGGGTAGGGATTGTGCCCCTGGACTGGGCTCTGCTGCAGCTGCATCTCCAGTCCTAGATTCAGTCCTAGGCCTCCCATTGCCAGGAGGACACTGAGGAGCTGGAGCAGGGCCAGAGAAGGGCAATGAAGCTGGTGAAGGGTCTGGAGACCAGGGCTGGGGAGCAGGTGATGGAGCTGGGGGTGGTCAGTGGGGAGAAGGGGAGGCTGAGGGGAGACCTTCTGGCTCCCTACAGCTCCCTGAACAGGGCTCAGTCTGTTGGGAACAGTTTCAAGTCAGGCTGCACCATAAAGCAGAGGACTGTGGCCTGCTTGGTCAATGTCCTGGCCAAGACACAGTCTCTTTTTTTTTTAACCTCCCAAGTGCAAGGCCAAAGAGTTTAAGTAGCACTGCAGAGAAGTGTACCCTGTGGTGCCTGGAAATCCCCAGCCCCATCTTCTGCTGTGGAGCAAAACCTCCAAGGCACAGCCTAAAGCTACCACAATCCACTGCTGCCAAGGGAGAGAAAGACAGAGAGCATGGGGCACTGAGATCTGTCTGCTGTGCTCTCTGTTTGGTCTTCTCTCTCCTCCCCTCTCCTCCTCGCCTCTCCCTCCCCCTCCTCCTCTCCCCCCTCTCTCCCCCCGCTCCTCCTCCTCCTCTCCCTTCTCCCCTCTCTCCCCCCCATCTCTCCTCCTCTCCTCCCCTCTCATCCCCCCCCCTCCTCCTCTCCTCCCCTCTCTCCCCCCCCCCTCCTCCTCTCCTCCCCTCTCCCTCCCCCCCCCCCTCCTCCTCTCCTCCCTCTCTCCCCCCCCCCTCCTCCTCCTCCTCTCTCCCCTCTCCCCCCCCCCTCCTCCTCCTCCTCTCCTCCCCTCTCTCCCCCCCCTCCTCCTCTCCTCCCTCTCTCTCCCCCCCCTTCCACTCCTCCTCTCCTCTCCCTTCTCTCCCCCCCTCCTCCTCCTCTCCTCCCCTCTCTCCCCCCCCCTCCTCCTCTCCTCCCCTCTCTCCCCCCCCTCCTCCTCTCCTCCCCTCTCTCCCCCCCCCCTCCTCCTCTCCTCCCCTCTCTCTCCCCCCCCTCCTCCTCCCTCCCCTCTCTCCCCCCCCCCCTCCTCCTCCTCTCCTCCCCTCTCTCCCCCCCCTTCCTCCTCCTCTCCTCCCTCTCCCCCTCCTCCTCCTCTCCTCCCTCTCCCCCTCCTCCTCCTCTCCTCCCCCTCCCCCTCCTCCTCCTCTCCTCCCCTCTCTCCCCCCCTCCTCCTCCTCTCCTCCCCTCTCTCCCCCCCCCCCCCTCCTCTCCTCCCCTCTCTCCCCCCCTCCTCCTCTCCTCCCCTCTCTCCTGTTTTGGGGGGTGTTTGGGGCTTTGGGGGGGGTCTGGGGGGGTTTTGTTTGCCTTTTCCCTTACGTGGTGGTTGGTGTTTTGGTCGCTTTCTTCTTTGGGGTTTTGCTTTGGTGTTTTGGGCTTCTTGGGGGGGGTTTATTTGTTCAGTTTGTTTGGGGGGGGTTCAGTTTGGGCTTCTGTCTGTTCCACTTGTGTTTTTTTTCCCCCTCCTTGCCTCTCTTGCAGGATTACTGTGCCACAAAGTGGTCTGTCCTGCGGGAGCGTTTTGACCGGGGCCTTTATGCCTCACATGCTGATCTCCACAGACTGAAGTAAGTGCTCTGGGTGTTTGCTCAGCACATGGCTCTCATTCAGCCCCACCCCTTGGCCAGGGGCTGCAGAGCTCACCCCAGTGCTCCAGCTCATTAAATCATGCACAGGTGTCAACAGAACCTCTCAGTGTTGCATCAGCCATCAAAAGAGAGGAGAGAGAAAGCCAAACACAGCCCCAAGGGCTGGTGGAGAACAAGTTCTGCATGGGACAGCAGTGGGCCCTGGGGGCCAAGAAGGCCAATGGGGTCCTGGGGGGCAATCAGAGGAGTGTGGCCAAGAAGGCCAAGGGGGTCCTGGGGGCATCCAGAGGAGTGTGGCCAAGAAGGCCAAGGGGGTCCTGGGGGGCATTCAGAGTGTGGCCAAGAAGGCCAACGGGATCCTGGGGGGCATTCAGAGTGTGGCCAAGAAGGCCAATGGGGTCCTGGGGGCAGAGGAGTGTGGCCAAGAAGCCCAATGGGGTCCTGGGGGCATTCAGAGGAGTGTGGCCAAGAAGGCCAATGGGGTCCTGGGGGGCATCCAGAGGAGTGTGGCCAAGAAGGCCAATGGGGTCCTGGGGGCATCCAGAGGAGTGTGGCCAAGAAGGCCAATGGGGTCCTGGGGGCATCCAGAGGAGTGTGGCCAAGAAGGCCAATGGGGTCCTGGGGGCAATCAGAGGAGTGTGGCCAAGAAGGCCAATGGGGTCCTGGGGGCATCCAGAGGAGTGTGGCCAAGAAGGCCAATGGGGTCCTGGGGGCATCCAGAGGAGTGTGGCCAAGAAGGCCAATGGGGTTCTGGGGGCATCCAGAGGAGTGTGGCCAAGAAGGCCAAGGGGGTCCTGGGGGGCATTCAGAGTGTGGCCAAGAAGGACAATGGGGTCCTGGGGGGCATCCAGAGGAGTGTGGCCAAGAAGGCCAAGGGGGTGCTAGGGGGCATTCAGAGTGTGGCCAAGAAGGCCAATGGGGTCCTGGGGGCATCCAGAGGAGTGTGGCCAAGAAGGCCAAGGGGGTGCTAGGGGGCATTCAGAGTGTGGCCAAGAAGGCCAATGGGGTCCTGGGGGCATCCAGAGGAGTGTGGCCAAGAGGACAAGGGGTCCTGGGGGCATCCAGAGGAGTGTGGCCAAGAAGGCCAAGGGGGTCCTGGGGGCATTCAGAGTGTGGCCAAGAAGGACAATGGGGTGCTGGGGGGCATCCAGAGGAGTGTGGCCAAGAAGGCCAATGGGGTGCTGGGGGGCATCCAGAGGAGTGAGGCCAAGAAGGCCAATGGGGTCCTGGGGGCATTCAGAGGAGTGTGGCCAAGAAGGCCAATGGGGTTCTGGGGGCAGAGGAGTGTGGCCAAGAAGGCCAAGGGGGTCCTGGGGGCATCCGAGGTGTGGCCAAGAAGGCCAATGGGGTTCTGGGGGCATCCAGAGGAGTGTGGCCAAGAAGGCCAAGGGGGTCCTGGGGGCATCCAGAGGAGTGTGGCCAAGAAGGCCAATGGGGTTCTGGGGGCAGAGGAGTGTGGCCAAGAAGGCCAATGGGGTCCTGGGGGCAGAGGAGTGTGGCCAAGAAGGCCAATGGGGTCCTGGGGGCAGAGGAGTGTGGCCAAGAAGCCCAAGGGGGTCCTGGGGGGCATTCAGAGTGTGGCCAAGAAGGCCAATGGGGTGCTGGGGGCATTCAGAGTGTGGCCAAGAAGGCCAAGGGGGTCCTGGGGGGCATCCAGAGGAGTGAGGCCAAGAAGGCCAATGGGGTCCTGGGGGGCATCCAGTGGAGTGTGGCCAAGAAGGCCAAGGGGGTCCTGGGGGGCATCCAGTGGAGTGTGGCCAAGAAGGCCAAGGGGGTCCTGGGGGCATCCAGAGGAGTGTGGCCAGCAGAGCCAGGGAGCTTCTCCTCCCCCTCTGCCCTGCCCTGCTGAGGCCACACCTGGAACATTGCATCCAGCTCTGGGCTCCCCAGCTGAGGAGGGACAGGGATCTGCTGGGGAGAGCCCAAGGGAGGGCTCCAAGGCTGCTGAAGGGACTGCAGCACTGCCTGGGGAGGAGAGGCTGAGAGCCCTGGGGGTGCTGAGTGTGGAGAGGAGAAGGCTGAGAGGGATCTGATCAATGTCCCTCAGGAGCTGAGGGCTGGGGGGCAGGAGGGAGGGGCCAGGCTCTGCTCAGCTGCAGCCTGGGACAGGCCAAGGGGCACTGGCTGGAAACTGCAGCCCAGGAGGTTGCAGCTCAGCAGGAGGAGGAACTTCTGCCCTGTGAGGCTCCCAGAGGCCTGGAGCAGGCTGCCCAGAGAGGTTGTGGAGTCTCCTTCTGTGGAGCCTTTGCAGCCCTGCCTGGCTGTGCTCCTGTGTGCCCTGTGCTGGGTTCTGTGCTCCTGCCCTGGCAGGGGGTTGCACTCCATGGTCTTTGGTCCCTTCCAAGCCCTAACCTCCTGTGAGCTGCGCTCAGGACGTGTCTGGGGGAGCTCTCTCTCTAAG
This sequence comes from Colaptes auratus, assembly GCA_015227895.2. Lineage (NCBI taxonomy): Eukaryota > Metazoa > Chordata > Aves > Piciformes > Picidae > Colaptes > Colaptes auratus. The sequence goes on from JAAWVA010000037.1 coordinate 5,137,462, forward strand.
CACTGCTCTGACCTCCTGCCACTTTTCTTTCCCTCAGGTACCAGTGTTTCAAATCTGCCTGGATGTATGAGGTGTTCCACAGTGGCTTCTCTTTTCCTGTCACTTACAGCAACCTGAAGACAGCTCTGCAGGTGTATGACAAAGAGGTGCAGTGGACCCTGGGGGCCATCCTCTACCGAACTCGCTTTTTACCTTTAAGGTACCAGCTCTGCCCTCCAGTGCCTGCAAAGAGCTTTTGGGTGGAAAGTGGGGGGGTTTGGTGAAGGGGGAAAAGGGTGGTGGCAGCAAAGAAGCTGATAGGTAAGGGGAGAGGAGAGGCTCCTAATGTAGCCTTAGGAGATTCCTTCCAGGAAGGCTGCAGAGAGACTTTTGCTGAGGGGGTCTAGAGCCAGGCCAAGGGGGAATGGTTTGAAGCTGAGGCAGAGCAGGGTTAGAGTGGAGCTGAGGAAGAAGCTCTTCAGTGTGAGGGTGGTGAGAGCCTGGCCCAGGCTGCCCAGGGAGGCTGTGGCTGCCTCCTGCCTGGGGTGTTGGAGGCCAGGCTGGATGAGGCCTTGAGCAGCTGAATCTAGTTGAGAGCTGTCCCTGCCCGTGGCAGGGGGTTGGAGTAGATGATCTCTGAGGTCCCTTCCAACCTGAGCCATTCTGAGATATTTCAGGTAGCTCAACTAATCCTTTATAAAGCCTCTTGTGCCCTGCTGAGGCCACATCTGGAGCATTATGCCCAGTTGCAGGGAGACAGGGAACTGCTGGAGAGAGTCCAACAGGGCCTTGAAGGTGCTGAGGGGCCAGGAGCAGCTCTGTGAGGAGCAAAGGCTGAGAGCCTGGTGGAGAAGAGCAGCCCCAGAAGGGATCTGAGCAATGCTCAGCAAAAGCTAAAGGAGCTGTGGGGGGCAAGAGGCTGGGGCCAGACTCTGCTCAGTGGTGCCCAGGGACAGCACAAGGGGCAGGGGGCACAAACTGGCACCCAGGAGGCTCCATCTGACTGTCAGGAGAAAGTAGTTTGGTGTGAGGGTGCTGGAGCAGGCTGCCCAGAGAGGTAGTGGAGTCTCCTTGTGTGGAGAGCTTCCAACCCCCCCTGGGCATTGTGGTCCTGGGCAGGGTGCTGTGGGTGCCCCTGAGTGGCTGATCTCCAGAGGTCCCTTCCAGCCTCCCCCCCTGAGCCCTGCCCAGGCCCAGCCCTGCCCCCGCGGTGAGGCAGCTTGGAGGCGAGCTTCGATTCCGCGCTTGACCCCCGCCCTGCCTTTGGTTCCTCCCAGAGACATCCAGCAAGAGACCTTCCGTGGCAGCCACTCACACTGGAGGAGCTTCTCCTTCGTTTACAACCACTACCTGTTCTCTGCCTGCTTCCTGGTCGTGCTGCTCTCCATCCTGCTCTACCTGCTGCGCCTGCGCCGCATCCACCGCCGCATGCTGCGCAACTCCTCCTCCCCTGCCCTGTGGATGGAGGAAGGGCTCCCCCCACAGAAGATCCCAGGACCCTGAGGAGATGCTGGGATGGAGCTGTGCTTTTGTTGGGACTTGCTACACACACACACACACACACACAAAAAAAAGCCATTTTTTTGCCTCAGGGTTCCTCCTTTTTGCCCCTTTGAAGCATGGAAGAAGCAGATTTATGCCCAGAGCGTGTGAACAGAGAAGGACTTTGGAGAGGTGGGAGTGTGGGGGGGGTCAGCTTGGCTTAGTCTCACCAAGTTCCATCTGCCAAACATCCCCTTTTTTGTTGCTGTTGTGTTGGTTGAGTGTTGCACTTGTGTGTGTGTGTCATGGGAGTGAGCAGGAGCTCGCTGGCAGGCAGTGAGCAGCAGCAGCTGCAGCTCTGTGTGGTCAGAGAGTGAGTGTGAGGATGAGTGAGGCTCTGAGGGAGGTTTGTCTTCTCTGTGCCAGGGTTGCTCTCACTTCTCAAGTCTGAGTCTCCTCAAGTCCAAGGAAAGAAAGTGCAGGGTTCTCAGGAAGGGGGGCGGGGGGGAAACCCAAACAACCCTTTTAGGTTGTATTCTGCAATCAGTATTGTGATAGAGAAGGAAATTCAGTTGCAGGCAGTGCTGGGCTTCCACAAAAGCAGCTCAACAGCAGCCAGCAGGGAGCACTTGCAGCCCAGAGAGCCAAGCAGAGCCTGGGCTGCAGCAAGAGAAGTGTGGCCAGCAGGGCAAGGGAGGGGATTCTGCCCCTCTGCTCCACCCTGCTGAGACCACAGCTGCAGCTCTGGGTCCAGGTCTGGAGCCTCTGTGCCAGGAAGGGGCTGGAGGGGCTGGAAGGTGTCCAGAGAAGGGCCACGAGGAGGAGCAGAGGGCTGGAGCTGCTCTGCTCAAGAAACAGCCTGAGGGAGTTGGGGTTGTTCAGTCTGGAGTGGAGAAGGCTCTGAGGAGACCTAATTGTGGCCTTCCAGCATCTGAAAGAGGCTACAGGAAAGCTGGGGAGGGACTTTTGAGGGTGTCAGGGAGGGATAGGACTGGGGGGGGATGGAGCAAAACTAGAAGTGGGGAGATTCAGATTGGCTGTGAGGAAGAAGTTGTTCCCCAGGAGGGTGGTGAGAGCCTGGCACAGGCTGCCCAGGGAGGTGGTGGCAGCCTCCTGCCTGGAGGTGTTTGCAGCCAGGCTGGAGGTGGCTGTGAGCAACCTGCTGTGGTGTGAGGTGTCCCTGGCCATGGCAGGGGGGTTGGAACTGCCTGAGCCGCCTTGAGGTCCCTTCCAGCCCTGCCATGGTCCCTGCCAGCTCTGTGTTTCTGTGTTCTACTCAAATCAGTTTGGGTTTAGTTCTTTTTTTTTTATTTGTGAGAGTTTTTCCTTCTGTCTTGGAACCAATTTCCTCAGTGTCCAAAGTCACTTCCTTGAACCTTTGATTTCTGTTTCCTAATCATTCAGAGAGCTCCCTGAAGCTCCAGGAAGGTGGAAGAGAGCTGGAGCATGCCTCAGCCTTTTGGTTCTGCTAGACTCAGCCCCTGCCCAGTGTCTTTTTCTTTTTGGAGTCCTCTGCCTTGTTAATTTATGTTATTTAAAACAGTTGATTTTACTTGGAGGTAAAGTTGTCCATGATTAAAGGTCAGATTTCTATGAGCTCTTGGTGTGTGGATATTTTTAGTGCATTTCTCTTCCCACTGGATCCAACTGGCAAAGCTTTGCTTCTCTTCTAGGAGGTGTGAGCTGCCAGGGCTGTGGAACAGCTTTGTCAGTGGCATCAGCAGGTTGGCTGATGGCACCAAGCTGTGTGGTGCTGTGGACTCACTGCAGGGAAGGAATCCACCCAGAAGGATCTTGGCAGGCTTCAGAAGTGGGCTCAACAAATCACACTGCAAGGTCCTGCATCTGGATCAGGACAGCTCCAGGCTGGGGGCAGAGTGGGTTGAGAGCAGCCCTGAAGAAAGAGCCTTGGGGGTGTTGGGTGGTGAGCAGCTCCCCAGGAGCCAGCAGTGCCCTGCTGCAGCCCAAAGGCAGCTGGGTGCTGGGCTGCAGCCAGAGCAGTGTGGGCAGCAGGGCAGCAGAGGGGATTCTGCCCCTAGGCTTTGCTCAGACCTCACCTCCAATCCTGCCTCCAGCTCTGCTGTCCCCAGCAGGAGAAGGACACACAGCTGCTGGAGTGAGGCCAGAGGAGGCCACAAAGATGCTCCAAGGGCTGGAGCAGCTCTGCTGGGAGCACAGGCTGAGGGAGCTGGGGGTGTGCAGCCTGCAGAGGAGAAGGCTCCAGGGGGACCTCAGAGCTGCCTGCCAGGAGCTGAAGGGATCCTGCAGGAAGGCTGCAGAGAGACTTTGCTGAGGGGGTCTAGAGCCAGGCCAAGGGGGAATGGTTTGAAGCTGAGGCAGAGCAGGGTTAGAGTGGAGCTGAGGAAGAAGCTCTTCAGTGTGAGGGTGGTGAGAGCCTGGCCCAGGCTGCCCAGGGAGGCTGTGGCTGCCTCCTGCCTGGGATGTTGGAGGCCAGGCTGGATGAGGCCTTGAGCAGCTGAGTGTAGCTGAGAGCTGTCCCTGCCCGTGGCAGGGGGGTTGGAACTGGATGATCTTTAAGGTCCTTTCCACCCCTCAGCACTCTGTGAGTCTCTGATTTGAAGATGTTTCCATTTCATGAAGGATTTTTTCCTGTGTGCCTGCCAAATCTGAACTCTTCAGCTGAGAGCCTGGTTTGCATGCTGCTGCTTTCTGAGCACCAGCTGAGTGCCTGCTGAGATAAATCCTCTCCCTTCTGCTGGCTGGGCCTGTGCAAGGAGCCTGTTGCACTGGCAGGCTGATAAGGATTATCAGCAAACTGACACTGCCCAATTGTTCCTGGGCCCCTCCTTCCTGCTTCTGAGCTGCCTCAACCCCCAGAGTGCAGAACCTCTGCCTGCACCCCCAGATAGAGGACCCTGCCCTGGCCAAGGGCTGTCGTTGGTGGTGAAGTGGGGAGGAAACAGCAGGATGTGACTGAGCAAAACCCAGGCAGATGCCAGCAGCCTCTCAGCACAGGAGACAGTGCCTCAATTGCTGCAAGTGAAAACCAAACTCACCAAGAGTGGCAATCACAAAAGACAAAACCCAAACTGGATGAAAACCACAAACCCCTGAGGGAGTTCAAGTTCTGCACAGTGAAGGTGGTGATGGGAGGCTGAACATGAGCCTGCAGTGTGCCCAGGCAGCCAAGAGGGCCAAGGGCATCCTGGCCTGTATCAGGAACAGTGTGGCCAACAGGAGCAGGGAGGTCATTGTGCCCTGTGCTCAGCACTGGTTAGGCCACACCTGGAGTCCTGTGTCCAGCTCTGGGCTCCTCAGTTCAAGAAGGACATTGAGAGACTTGAAGGTGTCCAGAGAAGGGCAACGAGGCTGGGGAGGGGTCTGGAGCACAGCCCTGGAGGAGAGGCTGAGGGAGCTGGGGTTGCTGAGCCTGGAGAAGAGGAGGCTCAGGGGAGACCTCATTGCTCTCTCCAACTCCCTGAAGGGAGGTTGTAGCCAGGCAGAGGTTGGTCTCTTCTGCCAGGCACCCAGCACCAGAACAAGAGGACAGTCTCAAGCTGTGCCAGGGGAGGTTTAGGCTGGAGGTGAGGAGAAAGTTCTTCCCAGAGAGAGCTGTTAGCCATTGGGATGTGCTGCCCAGGGAGGTGGTGGAGTCCCCATCCCTGGAGGTGTTCAAGAGGGGATTGGATGTGGCCCTTGGTGCCATGGTTTAGCTGTCAGGAGGTGCTGGGTGCCAGGTTGGACTTGAGGACCTTTGAGGTCTTTTCCAACCTTATTGACTCTCTGGTTCTATGCCTGGGGAGCTGCTCTCCTGGACTCAGCAGTCTCAGGTGGTGCTCAGCTGCCCCTCAGCTGTGCAGCTTGGCACGGGGATGCCAGTCCCTCTGGGGTTGGTTTTCCTTTCTTCTTCCATTCCCTCCCCCCCAGCTGCTTCTTGGCTTTGCAGTTTCTTTGTGCAGCTTTCGTGCTGGGTGATCTCTGTGGTGGTGATGCCAGCTGAAAGGTCAGAGAGGAGGGGGCTGAGCTCCTCTAAGCCTTCAGCTCTCCCCTTCATGACCACACAGTCCCCAACCTGCTTGGGAGTCCTGGGAGCTTCAAGGGAAAGTAGCATTGGGATCCTCTGCTTCCAGCAAGCTGGCAGTTAAGCCCCTTGGTCTCACAGGGCTCTAGGGAGCACAGCAAGAGGCAATTAACTTAATGAGGTGGCCTAAGGGTGTGCCCAGGTGAAAGCCATCAGCATCATTAGGAGCAAGAGCCTACAAGGGCTGGGAGAACACAGAGCAAAGGTCCAACAGATGATGCTGTCGGCTCTGGCCTGGGGGGTTTGGGACCCATTGCTGCTCATCCGAGGTGCTGTAGCCTCCAAGTGAAGGTTACAGCCCTGGTTGTGTCCTCTTTGCTGTGGAACCGTGGGGGAGGTGCAGTAGGAGCACGATGGGAGGTTGACAGGGGGGAGCCAAATGTGCAGTGAGGAAGGGAAGTGGAAAGCCAAGGCTGTGACTGCCTGGGGGCTCTGGATGGATTCAGCAGGAGCCTTTGCTGTGATATGGAGAGAAAGGAGGTGCTTGAGGGGGATTTCAGCAGCTTCTGAGGCTGTGGAGCTCAAAAGGCTGCTTGTCCTCACTGGAAGCCAGTGGTGAGGGTAGAGCACCTATAACCTGGGGCTTCTGGCTCTAGCTTCCTTCAGGAGGTGGTTTGAATGCTGTGAGTGAGGTGCTCTTGGGTTTGGGGTAGGGATTTTGTCTTGGGAAAGTGTGTTTTAGGAAGAAGGACATAAAACCCCAGCTGTGAGCTCCAGCCTGGCTAGCAGGGCAGTGCAGGGCACCCAGGCAGTGCTGTGCTTGCCTGATCTTGATGTCCTGCTTTGTGGTGTGATCCCAGAGCGTCTTCAGGCAAGGAAACCGCAACTGGAGCACCCTGCAGGCCTCTCTGCTCCCACAGGCTTGCTGCTGCTGTGCCTGGGAGGCTGGGGCATGGGGGAATCAGGAGCTCCAGGTGCCCAGGGGAGCTCCAGCACCATCCCTTTCACAGCATGAAATCAGAGAACTGTCAGGGCTGGAAGGGACCTCAAGGCTCAGCCAGTTCCAACCCCCCTGCCATGGCCAGGGACACCTCACACCACAGCAGGTTGCTCACAGCCACCTCCAGCCTGGCTGCAAACACCTCCAGGCAGGAGGCTGCCACCACCTCCCTGGGCAGCCTGTGCCAGGCTCTCACCACCCTCCTGGGCAACAACTTCTTCCTCACAGCCAATCTCAATCTCCCCACTTCTAGTTTTGCTCCAACCCCCCAGTCCTATCCCTCCCTGACACCCCCAAAAGTCCCTCCCCAGCTTTCTTGGAGCCCCCTTCAGATGCTGGAAGGCCACAATTAGGTCTCCTCAGAGCCTCCTCCTCTCCGGACTGCACAACCCCAACTCCTTCAGTCTGTCCTCACAGCAGCTCCAGCCCTCTGCTCCTCCTCGTGGCCCTTCTCTGGACACCTTCCAGCACCTCCAGATCCCTCTTGTCATAGGGGCTCCAGAACTGGAGGCAGTACTCCAGGTGGGGTCTCAGCAGGGCTGAGCAGAGGGGGAGAATCCCCTCCCTTGCCCTGCTGGCCACACTTCTCCTGCTGCAGCCCAGGCTCTGATTGGCTTTCCGGGCTGCAAGTGCACCCTGAGAGCTCCTGGGGAGCTTCTCCTCCCCCAGCACCCCCAAGTCTCTCTCCTCAGGGCTGCTCCCCAGCCAGTCCCTGCCCAGCCTGGATTTGTGCCTGGGATTGCCTCGCCCCAGCTGCAGGACCCTGCCCTTGGTCTGTTGAAGCTCCTGAGGTTGGCTTGTGCCCACCTCTCCAGCCTGCCCAGGTCCCTCTGGATGGATCCTTCCCTCCAGCTGTCTGCTGCACCACACAGCTTGGTGTCATCAGCAAACCTGCTGAGGGTGCTCTCAGTGCCACTGTCCATGGCACCCACAGAGATGTTGAACAAGCCTGGTCCCAGGACTGTTCCCTGAGGGACTCTGCTTGTCCCTGGCCTCCCCTGGGCCATGGACCCATGGACAGCCACTCTTGGGTGCTGCCATCAAGCCAGTTCTGCATCCATCTAGTGGTGCACCCCTCAAACCCCTGTGTCCCCAGCTTGGAGAGCAGGCTGAGGTGCAGGACAGTGGCAAAGGCTTTGCCCAGGCCCATGGGGTGTTTTCTTTCACCTCTCTTGAGGGGCTCTGGAAGGGTGGGGAAGATGCTTGGAGGAGGAGACTGACCCCCATATTATTCTTGCAAGCCCAGATGAAAGGGAAAGGCAGGCAAAAAACCACAAAGCTTTTCCATCCCAGCCCTGGCCAAGCTTGCTCTGAAGAGCCTACCCCAAGCAACAACCCCAGGGGGAAACAGGATTCCTCTAAGAGCCTCAGGAATCCCTCTCTTCACTCAGTGCCCTGCTCCTGGCCTTGGGTTCCCGAGTGCCAAAGGCAATGTCTGTTTGTTTGGGTCTGTTTCTGCATTAAGCTGCTTGCTTGGCTCTCTCCTGCTGCTCCTGTTCACCTTCTCCTTCCTCCAGCTCCATTAAGGGCAGGTGAGGCATGCAGCAAAGCACAGAGGAGAGGTTGGGGGCACTGCTCTTTGACCCCTGCCAGTGACCTAGGATGGGCAAGGTGAATGGCACTGAAGCTTTTGGCTTCATGGCCTCTTGGCCACATCACTCTTCTGGCTGGGGGGGTTGGGGTGGGTTTTGTGTGTGTGGCAAAAGCTCCAAAGCAAGGAAGGCCAAGCAGTGGCCTCTGATGGAAGGGACAAAAGTAGAGCCATGAGATAAGCCAGGTATGGAGGAGAGGGTGGGGGAGGGAAGGAGCTCCTCCAGCCCTGCAGCTGGTGGAATCCAAAAGGTTTTCTGCCCCTGCAGCACTTAGGGAAGGGGACAGTCAACAGCAGGCAGCTGATGGCATGGCTGAGCCGGGGGCACCTTGTTCTAGCCTGTCCCATTGTCCCTGCCATTGTTGCTACCAAATAATGCATGAAGCTCATTGAAAGCCCAAATGAGCCTCCTGAGGGCTTGCTGTGTCTTCTCCCTGGGCACCAGCCCAGCTCCCTCAGCCTGTCCTCAGAGCAGAGCTGCTCCAGCCCTTGGATCATCTCTGTGGTCCTCCTCTGAACTCGCTCCAGCAGCTCTGTGTCCTCCTTCTGCTGGGGACACCAGAACTGGAGGCAGGATGGGAGGCAGCAGAGCAGCATCACAAGGTCCTCAGCTCCTTGCTGGCCCTATGGACATGAAGGGTGTTAATGGCATGGGATCATCTCCTACATTCTGTGTCCAGGTCTGGGGGCCTCAATACAAGGACATGGAGCTGATGGAGCAGGTCCAGAGGAGGCCACAAGCATGATCATGGGCTTGGAGCAGCTCTGCTCAGAGGACAGGCTGAGGGAGCTGGAGGTGTTCAGCCTGGAGAAGAGAAATCTCCAGGAGGGCCTTAGAGCTGCCTTCCAGTACCTGTAGGCTACAGGAAGGATGGAGAGAGACTGTTTGCAAAGGCCTGCAGGGACAGGACCAGGGGCAATGGCTTCAAACTAGAGCAGAGCAGATTGAGATTGGATGTGAGGAACAAGTTCTGCACCAGGAGGGTGGTGGAACACTGCAACAGGTTGCCCAGGGAGGTGGCTGAGGCCCCATCCCTGGAGATATACAAGGTGAAGCTCAGCAGGGCCCTGAGCAACCTGATCTGGTTGAGGATGTCCCTGCTGAGTGCAGAGGGGGGTGGCCTGGATGAGCTTTGGAGGTGCCTCCCAATCCAAACCATTCTATGGTTCTCCATCAGCACTCCCCTCTGCACCTCATGGCCTGGCCTTGCACTGAGCTCTCTCTGCAACCTCACCAAGTGGAATCTCTCTCCTTGAGCTAATTGCTGCAGTTTCTGCCTTAGGGCAGAGCCCCTAGCAGAGACTTGGCCTTGTTAGGACATCTTCTGTGGCCTGCCACAGTGAATCAGCAGCAGAGATGCTCGAGCAGATGTTTCCAGAATGCCTTTTAAGGATGAGGAAGGATTTGCTGTGTGTGCCTGGGAGCAATGGAGGGCAGGATGTGGTGTTCCTGAGCATCCTCCTCCTCACACAACCAAAAGGTCTCCTCCTGTTCTGCTCCTCCTCTCTTCTCCCTTCTTCCTGGACAGAACTTTCTTGATCCCAGGAAAACAGAGGTGAACTTGGTGCAGTAGGGTTAGTGCTTGGAGTTGATGGTCCCAAGGGTGCTGCTGGGCAGGGTGGGAGGCCAAGGAGCTCTGCTCAGTGCTCTTAGTAATGCTTGCAAATATCTGAGGGGTGGGTTTCAAGGAGAAGGTGCCAGGCTCTTGCCAATGGTGCCCTGTGACAGGACAAGGGGCAGCTGGCATGAGCTGGAGCCCAGGAGGCTCCACCTTAACAGGAGGAGAAACTTCTTTGGTGTGAGGGTGCTGGAGCCCTGGAGCAGGCTGCCCAGAGAGGTTGGGGAGCCTCTTTCTCTGGAGGCTTTGAAGACCCCTCTGGATGTGTTCCTGGGTGATCCTGCTTTGG
>JAAWVA010000037.1:5147413-5173686 GCA_015227895.2 Colaptes auratus
AGCTTGGATGATTCTGAGCTTTAAACTTGGACTAAGTCTGAGCTTGGATGATTCTGAGCTTTAAAATGGACTAAGCCTGAGCTTGGATGATTCTGAGCTTTAAACTTGACTAAGTCTGAGCTTGGCTGATTCTGAGCTTTAAAATGGACTAACTGAGCTTGGCTGATTCTGAGCTTTTAAAATGGACTAAGCCTGAGCTTGGATGATTCTGAGCTTTTTAAAATGGACTCATTCTGAACTCGAATAATTCTGAGTTTTGGTTGTTTTTCATTGGGTAACCCTGAGCTTGGATAACTCGGAGCTTGAGTAGTTAGGGCTTTTAAAAAGCAGCACTTCTGAGCTTCCCTAATTCTGAGTTCTACCCTGAGCTCTTGGCAAAGAGCTGTTGCTGGCTGCTGAAGGGTTAAGTTGGACCATATCTAACTGGCTGGGGAGATGCCGCGCTGCAAAGCCCTCCGAACCCCAGCAAGGGCTGGAAGCTTGAAGCTGCTCTCTCCTGCCAGACCCTGCCACCGGGTAGGGTCGGCAGAGCTCAGCACCGAGAGGCTCCGGATCAGGCTGGGGATGCACACAGCCTGCTGTGAGCCTGGTTTATTCCGCTGCTGTTGAGGTGATTCTTAACCTTCCTTCTCCGGGAAGGTCCTGAGCGAACATTCCTGCTCCTAACCTTCCTCCTTCCTTGCAGCTTCGGTTAGATGATGGAGGGTTTGGGGTTTGTTTTTTTTAACTAATTTCTTTTTCCCAGCCCCCTTCCGCTTATTTTCTGCTCCCGGTCCTGCTCGGATTACAAGCCCATGATATCACCCAGCCCTGAGCCCAGGCTTGAAGGGGCTGGGTCTGGGGAGGGGTTTGCTTGCCTAACTTGTAGTGAAATTGGCCAGGAAGCGGCAGCTCCTTCAGCACATTTCCCTGCCTGCAGGCTATCTGATTTTATGTTGGGGTTTCTACCTCCCCCAGCCCGGAGGGGACCACTCGGACGGGGAGAGCTCAGCCCAGGGGAAAGAACTTCATGAAGCAGGACGAGCCCCAGGTCACCCCCAGCGCTGCCTACCACTAACTCCCGAGGTAAAGCCAGTCCTGGAGCCGGGGGGCGGGGGAAGGGGGCTGCAAAGCTCTGCCGGGGGAATTATTGCTGGAGAAGAAAGGGTTGATGAATGAGCTTCAACACTTCTAATCTGCTCTCGCTTCGGGGCTGAGAGTTTGCTTTCTGCTGCTTCCCCCCCTTCCTCGGAAGGCATTTTCTGTCTCCCCCCCTGCTGCTTCGCTCTAAAAGATGAGGTTTAGACAGAAGAAGGCTTGGCAGAAGGTAGGGGTTGGTTCCCCCTTCCCCCCTCGTTCTTGTCCCCCGAGGCTTCGTTTGGCAGGGGCGGGGTGGCACAGACCTTTGCCGGTGCTCTGCAGAGATGTTGGGATGAAGGTCGAGGTTTCCTTTGGGGTATTGTATGCTTGCTCCCCGGGCTTGCTTGCAGGCAAAGCACACACAAAAATCAGAACCCTCGAGTGCCTTTAGTTGGAAAAGTCCTTTCAGATCGCCCAAGCCCAACCGTTCTCTCGCTCTGCTAAAGCTGGGGCTCAGCCGCGGCCCTCAGCACCACATCCCTGCGGCTTCCAAGCACCTCCCGGGATGGGGATCCAGCTACCTCCCCGGGCAGCCTGTGCCAGGCTTCGAGAGACCTTTCAGTGAAGAAGCTTCTTCTGGGGTCCAACCTAAGCCACCTCTGGGGCAACCTGAGGTCAAAAGGGACTTGCTGCAAGCAGTCTGCAAGCCCAGGCAACGCTTTTCTCTGTGCTGCTGTTAAAATCGGCTCCGTTCTGGAGCAGCGAGCTGCAGCTCCATGCCAGCAGCATTGTGTAAGTGTCAGCAGCACCACTCCAGAGGCAGTTTGAATTCTCCTCTCCTGAGAACTCTTGGGGTTTTTTTTTCCCCCCCCTTTCAGAGCACAAGGCTGCAGTGCAGATGTTTCTCATTGGCAGAAGGTGCAAAACAATCCTTGCTGGAAAAAGAAATCCACTCCTGTGCTGCCTTTGCTTGGGATTCCCAGCCCCTTGCCAAACGGCCCTCAGCCTGCCAGCAGCTGATCAGGAAGCTGGGGACAGAGTTTTCGAGCAGGGCAGGACAAGGGGAGGTGGCTTGAAACTGAAAAAGGGGAGATTCAGGCTGCAGGGAAGGGAGAAATGTTTGATGCTGAGGGTGGTGAGAGCCTGGCCCAGGCTGCCCACAGAGGTTGCAGCTGCCCCATCCCTGGCACCATCGCAGCTCAGGTTGTTTGGGGCTCTGAGCAGCCTGCTCTGGTTGGGGTTGTCCCTGCTGGCTGCAGGGGTTGGGCTGGATGAGTCCATTGCCATAGTTCTATGACATCCAGCACTGGCTAACTCTGCTCATGCAGGGAGGTGTTCTGGCAGTGTCTCAGGTGTGGATTTCCACCTGGTACCTTTCTGCAGGGTCTTGATTTCTGAACTGATTGCCTCTGCTTCATGAACCAAGGACTGGGTTGGGCTGGAAAGGACCTCAAAGCTCAGCAGTTCCAACCCCTTGCCATGGGCAGGGACACCTCCCCCCAGCCCAGCTTGCTCAAGGCCTCATCCAACCTGGTCTTGGACACCTCCAGGCAGCCACAACCTCCCTGGGCAGCCTGCTGAGGAGGAAAGGAGTTGAATCCTGCATCTCTAGCGGCCACTGCTGCTTTTGTTCAGCACAAACAGGTTCCTTGGTCATCACCCTCGCCCCTGCTAGCTGCAAGTGAAAGGATTTATACTGCTAGATTGAAAAAGAAAGACAAAATCCCTTTTTCTGCTCATGAATTGTTCTGGAAGTATGTCTGGGGAGTCAGTTCTGTTGCCTCTTGAGAGGGAAAGTTCTGTGGAGCAGCCAGCTGGGGCTGGCCAGCAGCCTGAGAGTTGTCCTGGTTCACATCTCTGGGGCATCCTCATTCTCCACCAGCAGGCAAAGGAAAGAGATAGGGAAAGAGAGGCATTGAGCACAGCCCTGTGAGGAGAGGCTGAGGGAGCTGGGGTTGCTCAGCCTGGAGAAGGGGAGGCTCAGGGGAGACCTCATTGCTCTCTAGCTCTCTACAGCTCCCTGAAGGGAGGCTGTAGCCAGGTGGGGGTTGGTCTCTTCTCCCAGGCACCCAGCAGCAGAACAAGAGGACACAGTCTCAAGCTGTGCCAGGGGAGGTTCAGGCTGGAGGTGAGGGGAAAGTTCTTCACTGAGTCGTTCGCCACTGGGATGTGCTGCCCAGGGAGGTGGTGGAGTCCCCATCCCTGGAGGTGTTCAAGAGGGGGATTGGATGTGGCCCTTGGAGCCATGGTTTAGTAGCCAGGAGGTGTTGGGGGACAGGTTGGACTTGGTGATCTCTGAGGTCTTTTCCAACCTTACTGATTCCATGGCTCTATGATAAAGAGCTTCCCAAAGTGAATTGCAACCATAACATGGAGAGAGATGCTGCTGCATGTTTGCTGCCCGGGGGGGCTGTGGCTGTCTCCTCCCTGGGGGTCTTCAAGGCCAGGCTGGATGAGACTTTGAGCAGCTGAGGCTAGCTGAGAGGTGTCCCTGCCCATGGTTGGAGTGGATGAGCTCTGAGGCCCCTTCCAACCTGAGCTGCTCTAGGGCTCTGTTCAGTGCCTCGTCCCTTGTAGCTTGTCCTCCTCAGCGGCAAACTCTGCCAGCTGTGCTCTGCTCAGCTCCTGTAAGAGCTGGGGAGGGGACACAGAAAGTTGGAGTGTGTGTGGGGGTGTTTGAGCTGGAAGCAGAGGCCACAAGGTTACAGCTGTTAGAGCCCTGGCAGGTCTCTAGCTTTGGACTGTGTAAGCTGAGAGAGATCCTGCTGGGGCTTTGCTCCCTGCTTCCCTGATTTGATGAAATGAAACCCACAGAATGGGAGGGGTTGGAAGGGACCTTCAGACATCATCCAGACCAAAGCCCCTTGCTCCAGCCAGGCAAGCATCCCAGGTGGGGTTGGAAGCTCTCCACACCAGGAGACTCCACAACCTCCCTGGGCAGCCTGCTCCAGGCCTCCAGCACCCTCACACCAAACAACTTTCTCCTCCTCTTCAAGGTGGAACCTCCTGGCTTCCAGCTTGTCCCTGGTCCTGTCATTGGGCATCACCCAACTGAGCCTGGCCCCTTCATCCTGACCCCCACCCCTCAGGTATTGACAGACATTGATCAGATCCCCTCTCAGCCTTCTCTTCTCCAGCCTAAACAGCCCCAGGGCTCTCAGCCTTCCTCCCTAGCAGTCCCTTCAGCATCCTCTTAGCCTCTGTTGGACTCTCTCCAGCAGATCCCCATCCCTCTTGCTTTGGGTTTAGGGAGATGAAGATCCTGTTGCTTTCACTCACTGAGGCTCTGCAGAGGCAACAGCTCAGTGTTGTGCTGGAATTGAGCTGTCCCACACTCTCTGTGAGCCTGTGGCCATCTGCTCCCTCCAAGGCTTCAGGCTGGAGTCCTGAAAAGGGCTGAGTCAGCAGCTAGCAGGAGCCTGCCTTCCAGCCTTAAGTTACACATTAATGTGGTGATGGAGAATTGTCTCATGGCCTCAACTACAGGATGGGGAGCCAGCAGACCCACAGTATTTTCCTACCCTCTCCACTGACTTAATCTGATGGGGTTTAATGGTCTCTCTTGGATTCTTTTGAATGGGGAGACCAAAATGTGTGCCTTTAGGATGACATCAGTCATAAGTCTGGAGGCTGGTGCAGAGGGGGGAGAGAGTGTGAGGGGAGGAATGAGCTCTCCAGGAAAGGCAACAGCCACCAGAACCCAAACAGCCTGCCCAGTCTGAGCTTCAGTTTGGCCTTAGAATGTTCAGCCTTGTGCAGCTTGCCTTGAGGTGGGGGCTCAGCAGAGGATCCCCTCCCTGCCCCTGCTGCCCACACTGCTGGGCATCAGCCCAGGACAGGCTGGGGCTGGGCTGGCAGCACTTGGTGCTGGCTCCTGTCCAGCTTTTTGCACCCCCCCAAGTCAATCATAGAATCAAGCAGGTTGGAAAAGACCTCAGAGGTCATGAAGTTCAACCTGTGACCTCTCCCCTAACACCTCCTCACAGCTAAGCCATGGCTCCAAGGGCCACAGCCAAGCCTTGCTTGGACACCTCCAGGGTTGGGGTCTCCACCACCTCCCCAGGCAGCACATCCCAGTGGCTAACAACTCTCTCTGGGAAGAACTTTCTCCTCCCCTCCAGCCTAAACCTCCCCTGGCACAGCTTGAGACTGTGTCCTCTTGTTCTGGTGCTGGGTGCCTGGCAGAAGAGACCAACCCCCACCTGGCTACAACCTCCCTTCAGGGAGTTGGAGAGAGCAAGAAGGTCTCCCCTGAGCCTCCTCTTCTCCAGGCTAAGCAACCCCAGCTCCCTCAGCCTCTCCTCATAGGCAAGTCCAGTACCTGCCATGTGAGGAGTGAGAAGATTCAGGGAAGACCTTATTGCCATGGAGCAGGGCATGGAGGGAGGCTGCCAGGAGGATGGAGACTCCCTTTTGACAAGGAGTACCATGGAGAGGGCAGGGAAGGGGTGATGGGGACAAGTTGCTGCTGGGGAGTTTCCCATTGGAATCCAGGAGAAAATGTTTCACCTTGGCCATTGGAATCCTCTCCCAAGGGAAGCAGTGGAGTGCCCCCTGCAGTGGTCACTTCTCAGCTTGCCAGGCTGCTGGGCCAGCTCATTGCACCTCCATCACCTCTGGAAGGTTGGAGCAGATGATCTCCTCTCCCCAAGCCCTGTGAGCAGAGGCTGAGGGAGCTGGGGTTGCTCAGTCTGGAGAAGGGGAGGCTCAGGGGAGACCTTCTTGCTCTCTCCAACTCCCTGAAGGGAGGCTGTAGCCAGGTGGGGGTTGGTCTCTTCTCCCAGGCAGCCAGCACCAGAACAAGAGGACACAGTCTCAAGCTGTGCCAGAGGAGGTTCAGGCTGGAGGTGAGGAGAAAGTTCTTCCCAGAGAGAGCTGTTAGCCTTTGGAATGTGCTGCCCAGGGAGGTGGTGGAGTCCCCATCCCTGGAGGTGTTCAAGAGAGGATTGGATGTGGCACTTGGAGCCATGGTTTAGTAGTCAGGAGGTGCTGGGGGACAGGTTGGACTTGGAAAAGACCTCAGAGATCACCAACCTGATTGATTCTGGGGTCCTTGGGGTCCCTCCCAGCCTGGCATCCCGTGTTGCTGCACTCCAGCCACTGCCTGGGATCAAATTCCACAGGGTGCTGCTGCTCCTGATGCTGTGCCTTCAGTCTTGAATGGTCTCTCTGAAGCCACCTCCACGAGCAGGAGCTCTGGGGATGGGAGGGTTTCTTCCTGGGGCCATCTGAGCACTGTGCAGGCTTTGTCCCTCCAGGGTTGAAACGTGGAACTATTTTGGAGCAGATGGTAACACGACCTGGAGGGGGGTGGAGGAAACCCCAGGCTGTGGTTGCTAGAACACACTGCAGGGTTGTCTCCTGAAGCAATGCAGGCTTCTGACCCTAGGGAGAAATCCTCTGGGATTCCCTTCTGCAGGTGGAACTGGGACCAGCAGGGAGGTTTCTGGAGGTTTTTCCCAGCATCTTTAAGCAGGGCTTAAAAAGTGTGGACCCTCAGGTTGCCCCTCCTGATAAAGGTGATGTAAGGAGGGCAGGGAACTCTTGGAACAGGCCCAGAGGAGGCCACAGAGGTGAGCAGAGGGCTGGAGAACCTCTCCTCCTGGGGCCAGGCTGGGAGAGTTGGAGTTTGTTCAGCCTGGAGAAGAGAAGGCTCCAGGGAGACCTCAGAACAGCCTCCCAGTACCTGAAGGAGGCTCCAGGAGAGGACTTTTGATTAGGGGTTGTAGGGATAGGACAAGGAGCAATGGACTGAAGCTTGAGGAGGGCAGATTGAGACTGGAGATGAGGAGGAAATTCTTCCCAGTGAGGGTGGGGAGACACTGGCACAGGCTGCCCAGGGGAGGTTGTGGATGCTCCCTCCCTGGAGATGTGCTTGAGGCCAGGCTGGATGGGACCTGGAGCAGCCTGGGCTGGCAGGAGGCTACTTGCAAGTCTCAGTCTCACTGTGAAAGTAGGAGGGGAATCAATTGTGTCCTGGTATGGTTTGAACCAAGGCTTGCTGGAGCTTGCTGGAGGACACTGAGCTGCTGGATTCCCAGAGGCTGAGGACAATCCAACTGTTAGCACTTGAGATCTGGAGACCTTTTGTCCTGCAAACCAAAACCCAACCCAGCCCCCCACCACCACCAAGCAGCAGCAGCAGCAGCAGCATTGTCTTCCAGCTGAAATTATTTAGCAAGTGGAGCAAAGCTTCCAAATGGACCTCTTGTTGGGGTTGGGTTTGGGGTTGGTTGGGGTTGGGTTGGTTGTGTTTTGCTCCACTTTGTTCATCCATTCCACATGAAATAATGGGCTGGCCCCTGCCCCTGGCTGCCCCTGCCCCTGGGCTGCTTTGCCTCCTTTAGGTGAACCTGCCTCAGCCAGAGTGTTTGGACTCAATGACCTCACAGACTAGATCTTGGTTGGGAGAGACCTCCAAGCTCCTCCAGTCCAACCCTTGACCCAGCCCTGAAGGGGCAACCCTAAACCATGTCCCTAAGCACCAGGTCCCCAGGCTGCTTGATCACCCCCAGGGATGGGGACTCCACCACTGCCCTGGGCAGACCATTCCAATGTTTGAGAACCCTCTCTGTGAAGAAACATTTCCTAGCCTCCAGCCTGACCCTCCCCTGGGGCAGCTTGGAACCATTTCCTCTGCTCCTGCCCCTTGCCACCGAGGAGCAGAGGCTGCCCCCTCCTAGCTCCAACCTCCTCAGGGACATGTAGAGAGCAATGAGGTCTCCCCCAGCCTCCTCTTCTCCAGCCTGGCCACCCCCAGCTCCCTCAGCTGATCCTCAGAGGTTAGGAGGGAGCTCTGGAGGCTGTTCTGTGATACAGGCAGCACTGGACAGTGTCCCTTCCCCCGCTGAAGCAAGAGCTCTAAAACCCACATCGACCCCGGGCTTCACTCAACCTTCTCTTCCATTTCAGGACCTCCCTGCACTGACCAGCAGCTGCTAGCAAGAGGATTTGGCTCTGAGCACCGTGAGCACTGAGCATGGAGCCATTGCTGGGCTTTCCCCACGACCACTGCTTCCTCTTGCTCCTCTTCATCTCCCTGAGCCCGCCGGGCTTCGCCCAGTACGAGCACTGGCCTTACCTCCCTGGCTACCCTGAGCCGCCCCCACAAGTGTACCAGCCCCCCCCGAGACCGGCAGATGTCCCCAAGATCCAGCTGAGGCTGGCAGGGCAGAAGAGGAAGCACAATGAAGGCAGGGTGGAGGTGTTCTACAACGGGGAGTGGGGCACGGTGTGCGACGACGACTTCTCCATCCACGCGGCGCACGTGGCCTGCAGGGAGCTGGGCTACGTGGAGGCCGTCTCCTGGCTACCCAGCTCCAAGTATGGCAAGGGAGAAGGTAAAGTCACTCCAGAGCAGTAGTGTGGGCACCAGCTGGCTCTCCAAGCCTTCTTCCAGGTTGCCCATGGTGGTGGTGGAAGCTTCACCCCTGGAGGTGTTTGCAGCCAGGCTGGATGTGGCTGTGAGCAACCTGCTGTGGTGTGAGGTGTCCCTGGCCATGGCAGGGGGGTTGGGGCTGGCTGAGCCTTGAGGTCCCTTCCAACCCTGACTGTTCTCTGATTCTGAGTGGTGTCCCTGCCCATGGCAGGGAGGTTGGAGCAGATGATCCCTGAGGTCCCTTCCAACCTGAGCCATTCTGGGAAAGCCAAACCTCTGTTTTCTTCTTCTCGTGGCTACAGAGAACAGAAATGGTCAGAATTGTGCCCAGGGAGGTGGTGGCAGCCTCCTGCCTGGAGGTGTTTGCAGCCAGGCTGGATGTGGCTGTGAGCAACCTGCTGTGGTGTGAGGTGGCCCTGGCCATGGCAGGGGGGTTGGAACTGGCTGAGCCTTGAGGTCCCTTCCAACCCTGCCAGTTCTATGGTTCTATGATCCTTCACACACACACAGAATCAACCAGGTTGGAAAAGACCTCAGAGATCATAGAATCACAGAAACTGCTAGGGTTGGAAGGGACCTCAAGGCTCAGCCAGTCCCAACCCCCCTGCCACAGGCAGGGACACCTCACACCACAGCAGGTTGCACAGTGATCATCAAGTCCAACCTATTGCCTAATCCAACCAATTACCCAGCACCTCCTGACACCTAAACCCTGGCTCCAAGGGCCACATCCAAGCCTTCTATGAACACCTCCAGGGATAGGGACTCCACCACCTCCCTGGGCAGCACATCTCAGTGGTAAATTTCCCTTCCTGGGAAGAACATTTTCCTCATCTCCAGCCTAAAATTCCCCTGGCACAGCTTGAGACGTGTCCCTCTTGTTCTGGTGCTGGGTGTCTGGGAGAAGAGAGCACCCCCCACCTGGCTACAACCTCCCTCCAGGGAGTTGTAGGGAGCAAGAAGGTCTCCCCTGAGCCTCCTCTTCTCCAGGCTAAGCAACCCCAGCTCCCTCAGCCTCTCCTCACAGGGCTGTGCTCCAGACCCCTCCCCAGCCTCGTTGCCCTTCTCTGGACACCTTCAAGTCTCTCAATGTCCTTCTTGAACTGAGGAGCCCAGAACTGGACACAGGACTCCAGGGGTGGCCTGACCAGTGCTGAGCACAGGGCACAATGACCTCCCTGCTCCTGCTGGCCACACTGTTCCTGACCCAGGCCAGGATGCCCTTGGCCTTCTTGGCCCCCCTGGGCACACTGCTGATCTAATTCCTGGTGGAGGGGAGGTTTGGGGGTGGCAAAAGTGAGCAGAGGGCTGGAGCATCCTTGCCAGGCTGGGGATTCTGCCCCTCTGCTGTGCTCTGCTGGGGCCAGATCTGGAGTCCCACAGCACAGGCAGGGACCTGTTGGGGAGTGGCCAGAGGAGGCCACAGCAATGCTGGCAGGGCTGGAAGGCCAGGCTGAGAGGGTTGGGGTTGTTCAGCCTGGAGAAGAGAAGGCTCCAGGGAGACCTTCTGGTGCCCTTGCAGGACTTGAAGAAAGCTGGGGACAGACTTTGAGCAGGGTTTGTTGTGACAGGCCAAGGGGGGATGGTTTGAACCAAAGGAGGAGATTGAGGCTGGAGAGAAGGAAGAAATGTTTGACCCTGAGGGTGCTGAGAGCCTGGCAGAGAGGTAGGAGCTGCCCCATCCCTGGAACCATCCCAGGTCAGGTTGTCTGTGGCCCTGAGCAGTCTGCTCTGGTTGGGGGATGTCCCTGCTGACTGCAGGGGCTTGCACTGGATGAGCTTCAAAGGTCCCTTCCCACCCAAACCAGTCTGGGACTGTGTGGTTCAAGGCTGGCTTTGCTGTCACTGCTGCTGCTGTGCTTTTAGAGCCAGATACCAGTGGAGATTCACTGAATGGGTTGGCTTGGAAGGCTCCAGGGGGAACTCCTGGTGGCCTTCCAGTACCTGAAGGGGCCACAAGAATGCTGGAGAGGGACTTTGTTTTTTCACAGGGGTTGGTAGTGATAGGACAAGGGGCAGGAACTAGAGCAGGGAGGATTTAGGTTGGACATCAGGGGAAGTTCTTGACTGTGAGGGTGGTGGAGCACTGGAACAGGCTGTGCAGGGATGTGGTTGAGGTCCCAGCCCTAGGGAGGTGCAAGGTCAGGTTTGATGAGGTTCTGAGCAACCTGCTCCAGCTGGGGATGTCCCTGCTGCCTGCAGGGGGGGTGGACAAGAGGACCTTTAAGGTCCCTTCCAACCCAAACCTCTCTATGGGCACAGTCAGGAAGCTCCAGGAGGTGGCAAATGTTTGTCAGCAGCATTTCAGGGGACTGCACTCCATTCTTGTCTGCTGCTAGCTAAGTGTTGACCTCTGGAGATGCCAACAGGGAAGCCTGGCAGGCTGGTGGAAGCCCCAGCCAGGTGGTGCTCTGCAGCAGGGGCTGTGTGTGTCTGTCACTTAGCAGCACTCAGTGCTCACACCTATAAAGTTGCCCATAAAAAAAAGTGTGAGCAGGGACTTGGCTGGAAGGGGAAAGCTTCAGTGCTGGGCCAAGCTGTGGGGTTTGGCTCTGGGAGGGGAGAGAGGAGGAGGTTTCAGAGTTTCATAGTTTCAGTCAGGGTTGGAAGGGACCACAAGGATCAGCTAGTTCCAACCCCCCTGCCATGGGCAGGGACACCCCACACTAGAGCAGGCTGGCCAGAGCCTCATCCAGCCTGGGCTTAAACACCTCCAGGGATGGGGCCTCAACCACCTCCCTGCACAACCCATTCCAGGGCTTCACCTCTCTCATGGGGAAGAACTTCCTCCTCCCCTCCAGCCTGAATCTCCCCACCTCCAGCTTCATTCCATTCCCCCTGGTCCTATCACTCCCTGAGATCCTGAGCAGTCCCTCCCCAGCCTTCCTGTAGCCCCCTTCAGATCCTGGAAGGCCACAATGAGGTCACCTGGGAGCCTTCTCTTCTCCAGACTGAACAGCCCCAACTCCTTCAGTCTGTCCCTCACAGCAGAGCACTCCAGCCCTCTGCTCATCCTCCTGGCCCTGCTCTGGACACCTTCCAGCACCTCCAGATCCCTCTTGTCATAGGGGCTCCAGCACTGGAGGCAGTACTCCAGGTGGGTCTCAGCAGGGCTGAGCGAGGGGTAGAATCCCCTCCCTTGCCCTGCTGGCCACACTTCTCCTGCTGCAGCCCAGGCTCTGATTGGCTTTCCGGGCTGCAAGTGCACCTGAGAGCTCCTGGTGAGCTTCTCCTCCCCCAGCACCCCCAAGTCTCTCTCCTCAGGGCTGCTCCCCAGCCAGTCCCTGCCCAGCCTGGATTTGTGCCTGGGATTGCCTCGACCCAGCTGCAGGACCCTGCCCTTGGTCTTGTTGAAGCTCCTGAGGTTGGCTTGTGCCCACCTCTCCAGCCTGTCCAGGTCCCTCTGGATGGATCCCTTCCCTCCAGCTGTCTGCTGCACCACACAGCTTGGTGTCATCAGCAAACCTGCTGAGGGTGCTCTCAATGCCACTGTCCATGGCAGCCACAGAGATGTTGAGCAAGCCTGGTCCC
The DNA here is from genome assembly GCA_015227895.2 of Colaptes auratus. NCBI lineage: Eukaryota > Metazoa > Chordata > Aves > Piciformes > Picidae > Colaptes > Colaptes auratus. The sequence continues at coordinate 5,159,382 of JAAWVA010000037.1, forward strand.
AGGCCTGATCCCTGAGGGACTCTGCTTGTCCCTGGCCTCCACTGGGCCATGGACCCATGGACAGCCACTCTCTGGGTGCTGCCATCAAGCCAGTTCTGCATCCATCTAGTGGTCACCCATCAAACCCATGTGTCCCCAGCTTGGAGAGCAGGCTGTGGTGTGGGACAGTGTCAAAGGCTTTGCTCAGGTTTCAGAGTGAGAGAGAGAGAGGCCATGGCATTTGAAAGCCAACCAGAAGCAGGTTGCTATGGGATTTAAGCCCTGGAGTTGAAGACCTTGGAGTACTGGTGGGCAGCAAGTTCTGCATGGGCCAGCAGTGTGCCCCTGGGGCCCAGAGAGCCAACAGTCCCCTGGGGTGCAGCAAGAAAAGTGTGGCCAGCAGGGCTGGGGAGGTTCTGCTGCCCCTCTGCTCTGCCCTGCTGAGGCCACAGCTGCAATGCTGTGTCCAGTTTGGGGCTCCCCAGTTCAAGAGGGACAGAGACCTGCTGGAGGGAGCCCAGGGGAGGCTCTGAGGATGCTGAAGGGGGTGGAACAGCTCTGCTGTGGAGAGAGACTGAGAGCCCTGGGGCTGTTGAGTCTGGAGAGGAGAAGGCTGAGAGGGATCTGATCAATGTCTATCAATAGCTGAGGGGTGGGGGTCAGGATGAAGGTGCCAGGCTCTGTTGGTGCTGCCCAGTGCCAGGACAAGGAACAACAGGGACAAGCTGGTACCCAGGAGGCTCCACCTGAAGAGGAGGAGAAAGTTGTTTGGTGTGAGGGTGCTGGAGGCCTGGAGCAGGCTGCCCAGGGAGGTTGTGGAGTCTCCTGGTGTGGAGAGCTTCCAGCCCCATCTGGATGTGTTCCTGTGTGCCCTGCCCTGGGTGATGTTGATCTCTGGAGGTCCCTTCCAGCCCCTAGCATTCTGTGATTAATGGAAGAGTCTTCCCTGCTGGATAAACATCAAGGGTCAGGGCTGGGCTGGCCCCTAAGCAAGTGGCAAACACTGTCCATGAAGGGACTGGATTGAAGCTTGAGGAGGGCAGATTGAGACTGGAGATGAGGAAGAAATTCTTCCCAGTGAGTGTGGGGAGACTCTGGCACAGGCTGCCCAGGGAGGCTGTGGATGTCCCCCTCTGGAGGTGCTGAAGGCCAGGCTGGATGAGGCCTGGAGCAAGCTGGGCTGGTGGGAGGTGTCCCTGCCCATGGCAGGGGGGTTGGAACTGGCTGAGCTTTAAGACCCTTTCCAACCCAACCCATTCCATGAATCTCTGAAACTGCAGCTGGCAAGGAGTTGTCAAAGCCTCTAGGCTGGAGCAGGCTCCAGTCAGTGGAGGTTTGTTAAAGCTTGTGCAGAAATCACAGCTCAGGGCTTGAATCAAAGCTTTGAGCTGTCTCCTGGGGGAGACTGAATGAGGGATTGAGAGATGCAAGAGAGGCCTCAAATACAGGGGGGGACAATTTGGTCAGCATGATTAGGGGGCAGGAGCTAATCAGCCAAGCTGAGGGGACCTGGTGACACTGTGGGCTCTGAAGTGGCTGTGATCAGAGGGAGCCTTAGGCTGGAGGTGAGGAGAAAGCTCTTCCCAGAGAGAGCTGTTAGCCACTGGGATGTGCTGCCCAGGGAGGTGGTGGAGTCCCCACCCCTGGAGGTGTTCCAGAGGGGCTTGGATGTGGCCCTTGGAGCCATGGTTAGTTAGTCAGGAGGTGCTGGGTGACAGCTTGGACTTGATGAGCTCTGAGGGCTTTTCCAACCTTATTGGTTCTATAAGTCACTTTTCTCCCCCATCAGCAGGGCTGCAGCACAGAGCTGCTTCAGGCTGCTGCTGAGGTTTTTATTTCCATGCAGGTAAGGGAGAGGGAAGCTGTGGGGCAGAGCTGTACCTGGTGGTTCATCCCAAGCAGTGTGGCCAGCAGGTGGAGAGAGGGGATCCTGCCCCCTCTGTCCTGCCCCCAGGAGACCTCACCTGCAGGGCTCTGTCCAGCTGTGAGGCCCCCAATGCAAGAGAGACCCTGAGCTGATGGAGAGCGTCCAGAGGAGGTCACCAAGATGAGCAGAGGCTGGAGAATTTCCTCTGGGGACAGGCTGGGAGAGTTGGGGCTGTTCAGCCTGGAGGAGAGAAGGCTCCAGGCAGACCTTAGAGCTGCATTTCAATGTCTGCAGGGGACCTGCAGGCAGGCTGGGGAGGGACTGCTCAGAAGGGGCTGTGGGGATAGGATGAGAGGCAAGGGTTTGGGACTGGAGCAGGGCAGAGTTAGGTTGGACATCAGGAGGAACTCTGCAGAGTGAGGCTGGGGAGACACTCCCTTGGGGCAGCAGGAAGGGATGAAAGGAGACCTGAAGAGGCCAGAGGCAGGTTGGTACTCCCTTGGGGCAGCAGGAAGGTGGTGGCAGCCTCCTGCCTGGAGGTGTTTGCAGCCAGGCTGGCTGTGGCTGTGAGCAACCTGCTGCAGTGTGAGCTGTCCCTGGCCATGGCAGGGGGGTTGGGACTGGCTGAGCCTTGAGGTCCCTTCCAGCCCTGACAGTTCTGTGATTCTATGGTATGGCCCTGGGCAGCCTGCTCTAGCTGGGGGTGTCCCTGCCAGGGGGCTTGGGCAAGGTGACCTTTGAGGGGTCCCTTCCAACCTGATGCCAGCTGGGAACATCCCTTAGCTGTTTCACTCAGCTCAGCTCTTCCCCTTAGCCACAGCAAGAGCACAGCAGCCTCTCTTGCTCTCAGTACAAGCCAGGTTGAGCCTCTGGTGGTGAGTCTCAGTTCAGCTTGTCTGTTTGCCCTGCAGGGAGAATTTGGATGGACAATGTCCACTGCACTGGCAAGGAGACCACCCTGGCAGCCTGCACCTCCAACGGCTGGGGAGTCACCGACTGCAAGCACACCGAGGACGGATTGGGAGTGGTCTGCAGTGAGAAGAGAATCCCTGGCTTCAAGTTTGACAGCTCCCTGCTTAACCAGATAGAGGTAAAAACCCCTCCAAAAAGCTGCAGGGTGCTGCTCAAGAGCCTGCTGGGGGCAGCCTGCTACTAGTGGCATCCCCCAGGGATCAGTGCTGGGCCCCAGCCTCTTCCATATCTGTGTTGATGATCTGGAGGAGGGCATTGAGTCAGCCATCAGTAAGTTTGCAGGTGACACCAAGCTGGGGGCAGGAGTGGATCTGTTAGAGGGTAGGAGAGCTCTGCAGAGGGACCTTGCCAGGCTGGACAGATGGGCAGAGTGCAACAGGATGGCATTCAACAAGTCCAAGTGCCAGGGGCTGCACTTTGGCCACAACAGCCCCAGGCAGTGCTACAGGCTGGGGTCAGAGTGGCTGAGAGCAGCCAGGCAGAGAGGGACCTGGGGGGGTACTGATGGACAGCAGCTGAACAGGAGCCAGCAGTGTGCCCAGGTGGTCAAGAAGGCCAATGGCATCCTGGCCTGGGTCAGGAACAGTGTGGCCAGCAGGAGCAGGGAGGTCATTGTGCCCTGTGCTCAGCACTGCTCAGGCCACACCTGGAGTCCTGTGTCCAGCTCTGGGATCCTCAGTTTAGGAAAGATGTTGAGATGCTGGAAGGTGTTCAGAGAAGGGCAACAAAGCTGGGGAGGGGTCTGGAGCACAGCCCTGTGAGGAGAGGCTGAGGGAGCTGGGGTTGCTTAGCCTGCAGAAGAGGAGGCTCAGGGGAGACCTCATTGCTCTCTCCAACTCCCTGAAGGGAGGTTGGAGCCAGGAGAGGGTTGGTCTCTTCTGCCAGGCAGCCAGCACCAGAACCAGAGGCCACAGTCTCAAGCTGTGCCAGGGGAGGTTTAGGCTGGGTGTTAGGAAGAAGCTTTTACCAGAAAGAGAGATTGGCCACCGGGAGGTGGTGGAGTCCCCATCCCTGGAGGTGCTTAGGAAGAGGCTGGATGAGGCCCTTGGTGCCAGGGTTGAGTCGATCAGCTGGTGCTGGGTGAGAGGTTGGACTGGATGATCTTTGAGGTCTTTTCCAACCTGCTCTGTTCTATCCTGCTCTGCTCCCTGGGGAGCTGCAAGCTGCTTAAAGTGAACCTCTGGCTCTTCCCAGATAGATGCTGGGCAACTTCCCTGTTCAGCTGACCCCAGAGCACTGTGTGTTGAAGAACTGGAGAGAGAGTTCCTTACAGCCAGAGAATCAGGGGGGGAGGGGAGGGAGGGGGGAAATGGGTTCCTGCTGCTCTGCAATGGGTTTTCAATGTGGAAAGTGGGTCCAGAGAAGGGCAAGGAAGCTGGGGAAGGGTCTAGAGAACAGGGCTGGGGAGAGGGAGCTGGGGGGGTGGAGAACTGGGCTGGGGAGGAGCAGCTGAGGGAGCTGGGGGGGGGTGGAGAACAGGCCTGGGGAGAGGGAGCTGGAGGGGGAGCTGGAGGGGTGGGGGAGAGGGAGCTGGGAAGGGGGAGCTGGAGGGGTGGAGAACAGGGCTGGGAAGGGGGAGCTGGAGGGGTGGGGGAGAGGGAGCTGGGAAGGGGGAGCTGGAGGGGTGGGGGAGAGGGAGCTGGGAAGGGAGCTGGAGGGGTGGGGAGAGGGAGCTGGAAGGGGAGCTGGAGGGGTGGAGAACAGGGCTGGGAAGGGGAGCTGGAGGGTGGAGAACAGGGCTGGAAGGGGAGCTGGGGGTGTGTGGAGAACGGCCTGGGAGAGGAGCTGGGGGGGGGGGAGAACAGGGCTGGGGAGAGGGAGCTGGGGGGTGGAGAACAGGGCTGGGGAGAGGGAGCTGGGGGTGGGTGGAGAACAGGGCTGGGGAGAGGGAGCTGGGGGGGGAGAACAGGCCTGGGAGAGGGAGCTGGGGGGGGTGGAGAACAGGGCTGGGAGAGCAGCTGAGACACCTGGGGGTTTTGAGCCTGGAGAAAAGGAGGCTGAGGGGAGCCCACCTGGCTCTCTCCAACTCCCTGCAAGGAGGCAGGAGCCAGCTGGGGGGGGGAGTTTCTTCTCCCTGGTAGCTCAGTAACAAGCAATAGGGCGAGAAGGAGACAGCCTCAGGCTGTGCCAGGGGAGGTTTAGGTTAGGTATCAGGAGAAACATCACTGGAAAAGTGGCTAAGGCCTGGACCAGGCTGCCCGGGAAGGGCTGGAATCAGCAGCCCTGGGAGTGTGCAGAGCACCTGGAGATGTGGTGCTGAGGGCCACGGCTCAGTGGTGCCCTGGGCAGTGTTAGGTTAGCAGTTGGACTCGATGGACCTGGAGGTCTCTCCTGTTCTCTGCTCTTGCTTCCCTTGGCTCTGGAGGGAAGGGAGGGATCCTGAGCTGCCCCTGTCAATGGCCCTGTTGTTGCTCATGGAACACCAGGGAGGGCTTTGGCAGCCATGTGCTTGCCACAGGGAAGCCTCAAGGCAGAGGCCTGGGGAGAAAAGATGCTTTAGTCTAGACCAAGATGCTTCAGAAATGACTCATGAGAGCTCTGGGCTCTGCTCTTCCATTAGCTAAGCTCTGGAGGCTGACTGAGCAGCTGAGCACATGAGGTGATTGAGGGCTAACATGGGCTGGAGGGGGTGGTGGGGGGAAAGTTTTATCTTCACATAGAAGGCAAATGAATCATGAAAGCCAAGCAGCTCCTGCAGCAGGGGCCTGACTCACCCCCCAGATCTCTCAGGAGGCATTGGGGTGAGAGAGGTCTTGTTCCCCACAGCCTGGAAGCTGTGTGTGGATGAGGACACAGCCACTGATGGGACAAGTAACAGCTCCCAGTCACTGCTTGAGGGCCACTGGGCAGGGAAACACCAAACTGGTTGGAGGGGAAAGAAGTGAAATGCAAGGAAGAAGCTGCAGCAGCACAGGCTGGGAGGGGATCTGCTGCAGAGCAGCCCCAAGGAGAAGGAGCTGGGAGTGCTGCTGGGCAGCAAGGGCTGCAGGGCACAGCAATGTGCCCTGGGGGCCAAGAAGGCCAAGGGGGTCCTGGGGCATCCAGAGGAGTGTGGCCAGCAGAGCCAGGGAGCTTCTCCTCCCCCTCTGCTCTGCCCTCCCCTGCTGAGGCCACACCTGGAACATTGCATCCAGCTCTGGGCTCCCCAGCTGAGGAGGGACAGGGATCTGCTGGGGAGAGTCCAAGGATGGCTCCAAGGCTGCTGAAGGGACTGCAGCACTGCCTGGGGAGGAGAGGCTGAGAGCCCGGGGGTGCTGAGTGTGGAGAGGAGAAGGCTGAGAGGGATCTGATCAATGTCCCTCAGGAGCTGTGGGCTGGGGGCAGGAGGGAGGGGCCAGGCTCTGCTCAGCTGCAGCCTGGGACAGGCCAAGGAACAATGGATGTAAGCTGCAGTACAGGATGTTCCACCTCAAGATGATGAGGAACTTCTGCCCTGTGAGGGTCCCAGAGGCCTGGAGCAGGCTGCCCAGAGAGGTTGTGGAGTCTCCTTCTGTGGAGCCTTTGCAGCCCTGCCTGGCTGTGCTCCTGTGTGCCCTGTGCTGGGTTCTCTGCTCCTGCTCTGGCAGGGGGCTTGGGCTCCGTCTTCAAAGGTCTCTTCCAACCCTTAACATCCTCTGAGCCTAAGAGCTTGAAGCAGCTGCACTAAGCTGAGAGCTGTCAGCCTGCCTGTCCCTTTGTCTTGGTGACAGAAAGCAGTCCCCCTCAGCTCTGTGGCCATGCCCCTGTGCTGGTCCCCTCTGCTAGCACTTCAGGAACCATTCAGTACTCTGCTGTTGCTTTCTCCTCTGCTGTTGCTTGCCCCTCTCCAAAACCAGGCTGCTTTTATCTTCTGTCCCCCTAAGATCCCTGGCAGCTGGAGGGTTCTCCTTCTGCTGGCCTCCTTGCAGCAGGATGAAGGCTAAAGGTGATGAGCTGTAAATGTTTCAGATGCCATTGTGGAAGCACTTTGCAGTCACAGCTAGCTGTCAGATGTTTTAGCTCTCTCCCCCCCTCCCTCTCTCTCTGCTTTCCTTCTCCTGATCTTTGCCTTTACCTCATTAGCAGCTGGTGTGGCATGGTTGGAGGCAGAGATGCTGAGCAGGGTTACTCAGAGGGTCAGCAAGTCCAAACCAGGGGAGGGGGTCAGAAGGTTTGTGTGAACACAAGCTGAGTGTCTTTGCCCTCTCTAACATCCCTGGGAATGCTGTGTGTCATAGCTCACATTCAGCAGAGGAAACATCATCCTTTTGGACACTGCTGGCTTCTGCAGCTTGCCCCAAGTGATGTCTGCTCTTTGGAATGAGAGATCAGGGGTTGAGGGGCCTGGGAATTGCCTCCTGAGCAGCAAAATGCTGTGGTCAGGTCCCTCCACCACCTGGTTGCCTTGGGTTGGAAGGGACCCTCCAAGGGCATCCCCTCCAAGTCACTGGAAGGAGGTATAAAAAGCCAACCCCACAACTATTTCCTGCAGACCAAGTCAGGTCCAAGAGCCTCCAAAACAAATCTCCTTTGCAGCTGGCAAAGCTAAGACATGGGGAAGGGAGTCCAAAATGTCCATTGATGCTAGAGAGGAAAAGGTTCTTAATGAAGGGAAGCTACCAGGAGGCAAGGCAGGAAAGGAGAAATCTGGGGCTTGCTGTAGCCAACTGCACCAAACCACAGGGGCTGAGTCAGCAGCCAAGTGCCACACATCAGCTGGGCCATGGGGCCCCAAGGAGAGTGCTTGTAGAGGGAAGGAGAAGGTGCCTTGGTCCAGAAGAGGCATCAGCAGTGCTGCTGAGCACCCCCAGCCCAGCACACAGGTTGCACAGGGCTGGCAGGGACCCTCAAGGGCATCTTGCCCATCCCCCCTGCGCTCAGCAGGGACACCTCCAACTGGAGCAGGCTGCCCAGGGCCACAGCAAGGCTGATCTTGAATGTCTGCAGGGATGGAGCCTCCACCACCTCCCTGGGCAGCCTGTCCCAGGTCTCACCAGCCTCACTGTGCAGAGCTTCCTCCTGATGTCCAACCTAACTCTGCCCTGCTCCAGCTTCAAACCACTGCCTCTTGTCCTATCCCCACAGTCCCTCCCCAGCCTGCCTGCAGGTCCCCTGCAGATATTGCAATGCAGCTCTGAGGTCTCCCTGGAGCCTTCCCTTCTCCAGACTGAACAGCCCCAACTCTCCCAGCCCGTCCCCATGGCAGAGGTTCTCCAGCAAGGGACACATCCAACTAGATCAAGCTGCCCAGTGGCTGCCCCCAGTGCCACTGGCTTCAGCTATGGCCCTGGGGAGCCAAACCAGAACAAATTCCCCACTGAGCTCCCCAGAGGAAGATGCCTGAGCCCTTAGGCTGCTTTTCAAACCAGGCTTTACTCAAAGCAGTCCTGGTTGGAGAGAGGCAGAGAGTTGATTTCTTCAATTGCACCATCCAGTGCTGCTTTCCCACACTAGTTAGTGACAACTCTGATGGTTCCCAAGTGGATCTGGCTGCCTGCAGGCTGCTGTTTGGACAGCCAGCAGATGAAGGGGAGCCAGCAGTGGCTGCAGTGAAGGTGCTTGGTGCAGCCTGCTGAGCCCCAGGAGCCTGGGGGTGTCGGTCCAGCAGCTGGGTACCAGGGAGCCATTGGGCTCAGAGCATCTTGAGGGCTTTTGCCAAGCAGCTGATGCTCTGGTCCTGCACTTGCCAACAGCTGTGGGTGGCAGGAGCATGGCTGGGGAGGGAAGGGGCAGCCACCTGCTGCTTTCCAGGCTTCATAGTGGGCAAAGACTGTCAGAGATTCATAGAGTGGGCTGAGCTGGAAGGCACCTTGAAGATCATCCAGTTCCAACCCCCTGCCATGGGCAGGGACACAGAATCATAGAATCAATAAGGTTGGAAAAGACCTCAGAGATCAGCAAGTCCAAGCTGTCACCCAGCACCTCCTGACTAACTAACCCATGGCTCCAAGGGCCACATCCAAGCCCCTCTTGAACACCTCCAGGGATGGGGACTCCACCACCTCCCTGGGCAGCACATTCCAGTGGCCAATCTCTCTTTCTGGGAAGAACTTTCTCCTTGCCTCCAGCCTAAACTTCCCCTGGCACAGCTTGAGCCTGTGTCCTCTTGTTCTGGTGCTGGGTGCCTGGGAGAAGAGACCAACCCCCAGCTGGCTACAACCTCCCTCTAGCCCAGGCTGCTCAAGGCCTCATCCAACCTGGCCTCAAACACCTCCAGGGAGGGAGCATCCCTGGGCAACCTGTGCCAGTGTCTCCCTGTCCTCACTCTAAAGAATCTTTCCCTCATCTCCAGTCTCAATCTCCCCCCTCCCAGCTCCAAGCCATTGTCTCTCAGCCTGGCACTCCCAACCCTTGGCAAAAGTCCCTCCCCAGCTCTCCTGCAGCCCCTTCAGGTCTGCCTGGAGCCTTCTCTTCTCCAGGCTGGACAACCCCAACTCTCTCAGCCTGTCCCCATAGGGGAGGTTTTCCAGTCCCCTGGTCATCTCTGTGGCCTCCTCTGGCCCTTCTCCAGCAGTTCAATGTCCCTCTTGTGCTGGGGGCACCAGCACTGCCCCTGTAGTGTGGCCACCTCAAAGGAAGATGCCACCAGCAGCGGGCCCTTGGGCAGCCCACAGGACCTCAGCTCCTTCCTTAGCCTTTGCAGTTTCAGAGCTCTTGGGAACCCCCCCAGGCATGGGCAGCCAGCTGGTGAGCAGGACAATCTCAAGGTGGGGGTGGGAGGGAAAAGCAAAGCCACCAAGTTGGGATTTTGGGAGCACAGCCACAGCCTCCCCTGGTGTAACCAGGCAGCTTAGAAGAGGCTTGGTGGCAGTGGCTCAGCAGCAGGGGGTGGGATTGTGAGCTCTGGGTGAGCAGCTGGCCAGGAGGACCTCAAAGGCCTCTTCCAGCCTCAACAGTTCTGTGATTGTATTTATTTATTTGATTGATTTCTTTTTCCACCTGGAGATTTCCCCTTGCCTGGAGCAGGGAGCAGCTCAGGCTGTTCCCACTGCCAGCAGCTGATGGTCCATCTGAAATCCAGCATTTTAGAGAGAGCCTTGTGGTGCTGAGCTCTCTGGGGGCTGCCAGGTGCTGCTGAGCATGACCAGGGGGAGCCAGCAGGTGGAAGCCAACCTCTGACTTCCTTGTGCTGGGTGGGGGGAGGGGGCTCCAGCTTGGAGGGGGTTGTGCAGACTGATCTTGGCTCCATCCTGGCCTTTGCTGCCTCAAATCTGCCAGGCAGAGGGTTGACACTCTCTTGGAAAGCACCTTGATAACCCTCCAGCAGAGCTGGTTTGGATTGGCCAAGGTGCAGACCTCCAGTTCCCAGCTGGGGAAGGCTGCAGATAAGTAGCACAGGAGGAAGCTTTCCGGCTCCATAAAGCCCTTGGCCTCTCCCTTTGTGTGCTCAGGCAGATTGCTTCCCATCACAGCTCATGTTTTAGGGCTTACATCACAGCTCTGCCTGTCCTTGAGCCTTTCCAGTCTCCCTGCCCTGCTGGGAAGGGGCAGTGCCTGACCCTGGCTTCTGTAAGGCAAGTTGCAGGTCACAGGCTCGGAGGGAAAGGTTTCAAGTCTGGAGATGAGTGAGGGAAAGAGCCCCAGGAAGGGAGCCACAGCCTGGGGTCAAAGCTGTGGGTTGTGTGCCCTTAAGTCCATGTCAGTGGCTTGGTGGCCAGCTTGGGTCTAACCATGATGACAGAGGACTTGTGTCACTTCTGTTCGCTGTGGTGACTCTTGGAGGCACTTGGAGCTCTTGGGAGCTCAAGGGAGGTGCAGAGTCTCACTGTGCTGCTTTTAAGTGCTCAGAGCAGCTCACAAAGTGCTTGCTGGGACCCTCTGCTGGAGCTGGGGAGGAGCAGGCAGCAGCTGAGGTGCAGTGGTGGAGCTGGGCAGGAGCAGGTAGCAGCAGCTGAGGTGCAGTGGTGGAGCTGGGGAGGAGCAGGCAGCAGCAGCTGAGGTGCAGGGGTGGAGCTGGGGAGGAGCAGGCAGCAGCAGCTGAGGTGCAGTGGTGGAGCTGGGGAGGAGCAGGCAGCAGCAGCACTGAGTGCAGTGGTGGAGCTGGGGGAGGAGCAGGCAGCAGCTGAGGTGCAGTGGTGGAGCTGGGCAGGAGCAGGTAGCAGCAGCTGAGGTGCAGTGGTGGCGGGGAGGAGCAGGCAGCAGCAGCTGAGGTGCAGGGTGGAGCTGGGGAGGAGCGGCAGCAGCAGCAGCTGAGGTGCAGTGGTGGAGCTGGGGAGGAGCAGGCAGCAGCAGCAGCTGAGGTGCAGTGGTGGAGCTGGGGAGGAGCAGGCAGCAGCTGAGGTGCAGTGGTGGAGCTGGGGAGGAGCAGGCAGCAGCAGCTGAGGTGCAGTGGTGGAGCTGGGGAGGAGCAGGCAGCAGCAGCTGAGGTGCAGTGGTGGAGCTGGGGAGGAGCAGGCAGCAGCAGCTGAGGTGCAGTGGTGGAGCTGGGAGGAGCAGGCAGCAGCTGAGGTGCAGTGGTGGAGCTGGGGAGGAGCAGCAGCAGCAGCAGCTGAGGTGCAGTGGTGGAGCTGGGGAGGAGCAGGCATCAGCAGCAGCTTAGGTGCAGTGGGGAGCTGGGAGGAGCAGGCAGCAGCAGCTGAGGTGCAGTGGTGGAGCTGGGGAGGAGCAGGCAGCAGCTGAGGTGCAGTGGTGGAGCTGGGGAGGAGCAGGCAGCAGCTGAGGTGCAGTGGTGGAGCTGGAGAGGAGCAGGCAGCAGCAGCTGAGGTGCAGTGGTGAGCTGGGATGAGCAGGCCAGCTGAGGTGCAGTGGTGGAGCTGGGGAGGAGCAGGCAGCAGCTGAGGTGCAGTGGTGGAGCTGGGGAGGAGCAGGCAGCAGCAGCTGAGGTGCAGTGGTGGAGCTGGGGAGGAGCAGGCAGCAGCTGAGGTGCAGTGGTGGAGCTGGGGAGGAGCAGGCAGCAGCAGCTGAGGTGCAGTGGTGGAGCTGGGGGAGCAGGCAGCAGCAGCCGAGGTGCAGTGGTGGAGCTGGGAGGAGGCAGGCAGCAGCAGCTGAGGTGCAGTGGTGGAGCTGGGAGGAGCAGGCAGCAGCAGCTGAGGTGCAGTGGTGGAGCTGGGGAGGAGCAGGTCAGCAGCAGCTGCGGTGCAGTGGTGGAGCTGGGGAGGAGCAGGCAGCAGCAGCTGAGGTGCAGTGGTGGAGCTGGGGGAGCAGGCAGCAGCAGCTGAGGTGCAGTGGTGGAGCTGGGGAGGAGCAGTGAGGTGCAGTGGAGGAGCAGGGGAGGAGCAGTGAGGTGCAGTGGAGGAGCTGGGGAGAGCAGGCAGCAGCAGCTGAGGTGCAGTGGTGGAGCTGGGGAGGAGCAGGCAGCAGCAGCAGCTGAGGTGCAGTGGTGGAGCTGGGGAGGAGCAGGCAGCAGCTGAGTGCTGTGTGGAGCTTGGGGAGGAGCAGCAGCAGCAGCTGAGGTGCAGTGGTGGAGCAGGGGAGGAGGCAGGCAGCAGCTGAGGTGCAGTGGTGGAGCTGGGAGGAGCAGGCAGCAGCAGCTGAGGTGGCAGTGGTGAGCTGGGGAGGAGCAGGCAGCAGCTGAGTGCAGTGGTGGAGCTGGGGAGGAGCAGGCAGCAGCAGCAGCTGAGGTGCAGTGTGGAGCTGGGGAGGAGCAGGCAGCAGCAGCAGCTGAGGTGCAGTGGTGGAGCATGGGAGGAGCAGGCAGCAGCAGCTGAGGTGCAGTGGTGGAGCTGGGAGGAGCAGGCAGCAGCTGAGGTGCAGTGGTGGAGCTGGGGAGGAGCAGGCAGCAGCTGAGGTGCAGTGGTGGAGCTGGGGAGGAGCAGGCAGCAGCAGCTGAGGTGCAGTGGTGGAGCTGGGGAGGAGCAGGCAACAGCTGAGGTGCAGTGGTGGAGCTGGGGAGGAGCAGGCAGCAGCAGCTGAGGTGCAGTGTGGAGCTGGGGAGGAGCAGCAGCAGCAGCTGAGGTGCAGTGGTGGAGCTGGGAGGAGCAGTCAGCAGCAGCTGAGTGCAGTGGTGGAGCTGGGGAGGAGCAGGCAGCAGCGCAGCCCTGAGGTGCAGTGGTGGAGCTGGGGAGGAGCAGGCAGCAGCAGCTGAGGTGCAGTGGTGGAGCTGGGGAGGGCAGGCGCAGCAGCTGAGGTGCATGGTGGAGCTGGGGAGGAGCAGGCACAGCAGCGGAGGTGCAGTGTGGAGCTGGGAGAGCAGCAGCAGCTGAGGTGCAGTGGTGGAGCTGGGGAGGAGCAGGCAGCAGCAGCTGAGGTGCAGTGTGGAGCTGGGGAGGAAGCGGCAGCAGCTGAGGTGCAGGGAGGAGCTGGGGAGGAGCAGCAGCAGCAGCTGAGGTGCGTGGTGGAGCTTGGAGGAGCAGGCAGCAGCAGCTGAGGTGCAGTGGAGGGAGCTGGGAGAGACAGGCAGCAGCAGCTGAGGTGCAGTGGTGTAGCTGGGAGGAGCAGGCAGCACAGCTGAGGGTGCAGTGGTGGAGCTGGGAGGAGCAGGCAGCAGCAGCTGAGTTGCAGTGTGGAGCTGGGGAGGAGCAGGCAGCAGCTGAGGTGCAGTGGTGGAGCTGGGGAGGAGCAGGCAGCAGCAGCTGAGGTGCAGTGGTGGAGCTGGGGAGGAGCAGGCAGCAGCTGAGGTGCAGTGGTGGAGCTGGGGAGGAGCAGGCAGCAGCTGAGGTGCAGTGGTGGAGCTGGGAGTGAGCAGAAGCAGCTGATGTGCAGTGGTGGAGCTGGGAGGATCAGGCAGCAGCAGCAGCTGAGGTGCAGTGGTGGAGCTGGGGAGGAGCAGGCAGCAGCTGAGGTGCAGTGGTGGAGCTGGGGAGGAGCAGGCAGCAGCAGCTGAGGTGCAGTGGTGGAGCTGGGGAGGAGCAGGCAGCAGCAGCTGAGGTGCAGTGGTGGAGCTGGGGAGGAGCAGGCAGCAGCAGCTGAGGTGCAGTGGTGGAGCTGGGGAGGAGCAGGAAGCAGCTGAGGTGCAGTGGTGAGCTGGGGAGGAGCAGCAGCAGCAGCTGTGTGCAGTGGTGGATCTGGGGAGGAGCAGGAAGCAGCTGAGGTGCAGTGGTGGGCTGGGAGGAGCAGGCAGCAGCAGCTGAGGTGCAGTGGTGGAGCTGGGGAGGAGCATGCAGCAGCACTGAGGTGCAGTGGTGGAGCTGGGGAGAGCAGAAGTAGCTGAGTGCAGTGGTGGGCTGGGAGGAGCAGCAGCAGCTGATGTGGTCAGTGGTGGAGCTGGTAGGAGCAGGCAGCAGCTGAGTGCAGTGGTGGAGCTGGAGGAGGAGCAGGAAGCACTGAGGTGCAGTGGTGGGGCTGGGAGGGCAGGCAGCAGCAGCTGAGGTGTCAGTGGTGGAGCTGGGGAGGAGTCAGGCAGCAGCTGAGGTGCAGTGGTGGAGCTGGGGAGGAGCAGGCAGCAGCAGCTGAGGTGCAGTGGTGGAGCTGGGGAGGAGCAGGCAGCAGCAGCTGAGGTGCAGTGGTGGAGCTGGGGAGGAGCAGGCAGCAGCAGCTGAGGTGCAGTGGTGGAGCTGGGGAGGAGCAGGCAGCAGCTGAGGTGCATGTGGTGGAGCTGGGGAGGAGCAGCAGCAGCAGCTGAGGTGCAGTGGTGGAGCTGGGGAGGAGCAG
>JAAWVA010000037.1:5194825-5275225 GCA_015227895.2 Colaptes auratus
GTCCAACCCCCCCTGCCAGAGCAGGAGCAGAGAATCCAGCTCAGGGCACACAGGAACACATCCAGACAGGCCTTGAAAGTCCCCAGAGAAGGAGACTCCACAACCTCCCTGGGCAGCCTGCTCCAGGGCTCTGTGTTCCTTACAGTAAAGAAGTTCCTCCTTGTGTTGAGGTGGAACCTCCTGTGCTGCAGCTTCCAGCCATTGCTCCTTGTCTGTCCCAGGGAGCAAGTGAGCAGAGCCTGTCCCCTCTCTCCTGATCCCCAGCCCTCAGATGTTCATAAACCTTTATTAAATCCCCTCTCAGTCTTCTCTTCTCCACACTCAGCACCCCCAGGTCCCTCAGCCTCTCCTCCTCAGGCAGTGCTGCAGTCCCTCATCATCCTCGCAGCCCTCCTTGGACCCTCTCCAGCAGCTCCCTGTCCCTCCAGACCTTTGTACAAAGTCCCTCCCCAGCACTCCTGCAGCCCTCTTCTAATCCTGGAAGGCTGCTCCAAGGTCTTCCTGGAGCCTTCTCTTCTCCAGGCTGAGCAACTCCAACTCTGCCAGGCTGTCCTGAGAGCAGAGGCTCTCCTGTGGAGCCCCATCTGGCCTGGCACTCTGCATGGCTCACTTGGGGTGAGCAAGAGCTGCCATGCAGCTTCCTCACACAGCACAGGCACCTTGGCCACCAGTCCTGAGTGTGAGCTCACACTGGGAGCCCAACACTCTTCCTCTCCATCCTGCCAAGGACTGTGGCTTCTGACCTGGCTACTCTCAAGTGCAGTGGAAGCAGCTGTCAAGGGAAAGGCACAGGTGGGGTTTAGCACATTGCTGGGCTGGGCTGCTCCTGGAAGAAGGTTCTGGTTTCCCTTCTGATGCTGATGCTGAGGTGTAGCAAAGATAATTAGGGCTTGAGCTAGGGTGGGTGTGCCCTGCAGGGAGAAAATCTCACTTCAGGCTGGCTGAGCCCCTTTCAGCTGTCAGTGCACGTTTGCTGCCTGCTTTGCTCTCTCCTCCTCAGCATGAGGAGGATCTTCTTCACTGTGAGGGTCCCAGAGCCCTGGAGCAGGCTGCCCAGAGAGGTTGTGGAGTCTCCTTCTCTGGAGCCTTTGCAGCCCTGTCTGGCTGTGTTCCTGTGTGACCTGTGCTGGATTCTCTGCTCCTGCTCTGGCAGGGGGCTTGGTCTGGATGATCTTTGGGGGTCCCTTCCAACCCCTAACATCCTGGGATCCTCTGATCCTGTGCTTCTCCAGTGCACTTTGAAGCTTTGGCTCTCCCCTTTGGGTTCCTCTTTTCAGCAGGCCTCTGGATCTTCAGCAGACCAGGCTCAGTTCAAGTGGATTTACAGATTCCCAGATTGCATCAGGTTGGAAGGGATCCTCAAGGTCTTGTCCAGCCTCCCTGCAGGCAGCAGGGACACCTCCAACTAGAGCAGGCTGCCCAGGGCCACAGCAAGGCTGATCTTGAGTGGCTCCAGGGATGGAGCCTCAACCACCTCCCTGGGCAGCCTGTCTCAGTGTCTCACCATCAAAAACCCCTTTGGGGGAGAGGAATTAAGACCCTTTTGGGGAGGAGAATTAAAACCCCTTTGGGGGAGAGGTATTAACCTTTTGGGGAGAGGAATTGAGAACCCTTTGGGGGAGAGGAGTTAAAGAAACCTTTGGGGGAGAAGAATTAAGACCCTTTGGCAGAGAGGAATTAATTCCTCTCCCCAAAAGAGGTTTTAAGACCCCTGTTGGGGAGAAGAATTAAGACCCCTGTTGGGGAGAAGAATTAAGACCCCTTTGGGGGAGAGGAATTAAGACCCCTTTTGGGGGGAGAGGAGTTAAGAACCCTTTTGGGGTAGAGGAATTAAAACCCCTTTGGGGAGAGGAATTAAGAACCCTTTTGGGGAGAAGAATTAAGAACCCTTTGGGGGAGAGGAGTTAAGGAACCCATTTGGGGAGAGGAATTAAACTCCTTGAAGTGACTTGCCCAGGGTGCTGGGGGAAGAGCTGTGGATGAGGAGATGATGCTCCTCTCCCTCTCCCTCTCCCTCTCCCTCTCCCTCTCCCTCTCCCTCTCCCTCTCCCTCTCCCTCTCCCCTCCCAGCTCTTGCTCCCCAGTGCCCAGGGTCTGTTAGTTGCATCAAGTGTGGGTGAAGCAGCTGGGGAGCTGGGTGAGCCACGTGTGACCTGCAGGCCTCTGCACGTCCTCCTCTGCCCTCCCTGACCTCAATACCTCCCTGCTCAGCCCTGACCAGAGCCCTTGAAACCTCTGGGCATTTTTCCCCTCTTCCAAGTGACTGAATTGGAGCAGGGGAGGGGGAGGATTCCTCAGTCCTGATGTAACTCTTAGCACAACCACGTGGGGCTCCTACTTTTCTTTATTTTATCTTTTTTTTTTTTTGACAAGGAAAGGTCTCCTGGAAGCAAAAAAAAAACAAAACCCTTTCAGTAGCTCATTTGTAGTTGCTTACCACAGCAGATATTTTCCAGTCAGCTTTTGCTCCTGGGCTTGGGTCCCTGCAAGGTTGGGTTGTGCATTGCCCTCCTCACGTAGGCTCCAAGCTCCATGACTCATTTTGCTGCTCCCAGCGAGGCTCCAAGCTGCAGGAGGGAACCTGGCTTGGGGCAGTGGTGAAATGCTGCTGTCAGCACATGGGGGGAGATCCCAGGGGCAGAGGAGAGGATGTGCAGTGGCTTTGGGAGAGCCCCTTCCTTGCCCAGGGCTCCTGCTTCCTTGCACCCAGGGGCAGAGGAGAGGATGTGCAGTGGCTTTGGGAGAGCCCCTTCCTTGCCCAGGGCTCCTGCTTCCCTGCACCTAGGGGCAGAGGAGAGGATGTGCAATGGCTTTGGGAGAGCCTCTTCCTTGCCTGACCAGTCCTCCAGGTACGCCGCCTGCTCCACCAGCTTGGCGTTCAGCACCAGGTCAGGGGCAGCTGGAAGGGAGGGAAAGGAAGGTTAGGAAGGTTTTGGGGATGGTCAGAGGATGGTCGAGGCTGGAAGGGAGCTCCACAGCTCCAGCACCACAGGTTTTTCAAAACCAAAATTGAGAGGAGATGAGCAGATTGAAGGCCAGGCGCTGGTTGGCTGTGAGCAACCTGCTGTGGTGTGAGGTGTCCCTGGCCATGGCAGGGAGGTTGGAACTGGCTGAGCCTTGAGGTCCCTTCCAGCCCTGACAGTTCTGTGTTATACTCAAATCAGTTTGGGTTTGGTTTTTATTTATTTGTGAGAGTTTTTCCTTTTGTCTTGGAACCAATTTCCTCAGAGTGGCCAAAGTCACTTCATTAAACCTTTGATTTCTGTTTCCTTATCATTCAGAGAGCTCCCTGAAGCTCCAGTAAGGCGGAAGAGAGCTGGAGCATGCCTCAGCTTTTTGGTTCTGCTAGACTCAGACCCTGCCCAGTGTCTTTTTCTTTTTGGAGTCCTCTGCTTTGTGGCTGTGAGCAACCTGCTGTGGTGTGAGGTGTCCCTGGCCATGGCAGGGGGGTTGGGACTGGCTGAGCCTCGAGGTCCCTTCCAGCCCTGACAGTTCTGTGCTTTTATGCTGTGAAAGGGATGCTGCTGGAGCTCTCCTTGGGCACCTGGAGCTCCCGATTCCCCCATCCCCCAGCCTCCCAGGCACAGCAGCAGCAAGCCTGTGGGAGCAGAGAGGCCTGGCTGAGCCTCTAGGTGTCTTCCAGCCCTGGCAAGTCTATGACCATGCTGTCTGCTCCTTCTGTGCCTGCAGAACATGAACATCCAGGTGGAGGACATCAGGATCCGTCCCATCCTGGCCACCTACCGCAAGCGGGTGCCGGTGACGGAGGGTTATGTGGAGGTGAAGGACGAAGGGGCCTGGAAGCAGATCTGTGACAAGCACTGGACCATGAAGAACTCTCGAGTGGTCTGTGGCATGTTTGGCTTTCCCAGTGAGAGGAAATACAACACCAATGTCTACAAGTAAGAGCAGAGCTCTGTCTGTGTGTGTGTGTGTGGTGTGCTGGAGCCCCGAGCCTGTGGGCGAACACTCGCAGCCTTGTTCTAGAAATGCAGATTGTCAGATGGCCACTGCAGAGCTCAAGGCAGGGAAAGCTTTGCCCCCCCCCTCCCCCAAGGGCTGCTCCATTCCTTCAGATCAGATTTTCCTCCTGTGTAAATATTTGCAATGTGAAGCATTTCCTGCAGCAGGCAAAGGAGGGGGGGGGGAGGTGGTGGATCCCCACCCTGCTGGCTGAGGACCTGCTGCAGTGAGGCTTTGGTGGGTCCTCTCACAGGAGATGTGGCCCAAGAAAGCATAGGATTAGAGAATGGGTTGGGTTGGAAGGGACCTTAAAGCTCAGCCAGTTCCAACCCCCCTGCCATGGGCAGGGACACCTCCCACCAGCCCAGCTTGCTCCAGGCCTCATCCAGCCTGGCCTTCAACACCTCCAAGGAGGGGACAGCCACAGCCTCCCTGGGCAACCTGCTCCAGCGTCTCCCCACCCTCCCTGGGAAGAATTTCTTCCCAATCTTCAGTCTCAATCTGCACTTCTCAAGCTTCAATCCATTTCCTGGCACTCCCAGCCCTTGTCCAAAGTCCCTCCCCACCTCTCCTGGAGCCCCTGCAGGTACTGGAAGGCTGCTCTAAGGTCTGCCTGGAGCCTTTTCTTCTCCAGGCTGAACAGCCCCAGCTCTCCCACCCTGTCCACAACGGGGAGGTTCTCCAGCCCTCTGCTCAGCTGGACCCTCTCCAGCAGCTCCAGGTCCCTCTTGTGCTGGGGGCACCAGAACTGGAGGCAGTGCCACCCCCACAAGTGGGGTGTCAGCAGAGCAGAGTAGAAGGGGAGAGTCCCTTGGTGTCACTGCTTCAGCTTGCATTGTGCCAGCAGCCTCCACCACAGACTTGCTTCTGTCTGCTCTGCTCCCCAGCAGGGAGACCCTGAAGCAGATGCAGAAGAGTTTAAGTGAAATTTGGTCTCATTTCTTTCCTGACCCATGGAGCAGAAAAAGCATCAACTGGTCAGGGGGAGAACTGCCTCCTCCAGGCAGGAGTTGTGGTTTTCCTGCCTGCTCCTCCTGGCCTCTGCAGTTGCTATTTCTGAAGGCTCCCCCTGGAACTCCTTGGCCAAGTTTCATCTCTTTCATTAGCGAGGTGGTGATCAATTGAAGAGGTTCCTGGGCTGGCAAAGCATAAAGCCACAGAGCAGCACAAAGAAGTTCAGCTCAGTATTACCCAGGGGGAATTCTCCTTTCAGGCTTCCCAGGGAGCTGAGCAGAGAGCTGATGATTGCTACCAGGCAGTCTCACAGTGTACCCTGGACGCTGCTTAGAGGAGAATTCGTTCCCAGCAGAGCAGCTCAAGCTCAGCTCTGAGGTTTCCCACCCCCTGCAGCAGGGCAGGAGGGCAGAAATAAATCACCTCTGGGAAGACAAAGTAGAAGCTTTCCTGCTTCTCAGTGGTGGTGTTTCCAAGAAAAGCATTAACTTGAGCAGCTGGAGACATCTGCCTTAAGGAAAAGGGTTCTGGGGGCTTGTCCTGCCTCTTGCACGTGTGCACAGGGAAACACTGAGCAAGGAGCTTGAGGAAGGCAGATTGAGGCTGGAGGTTAGAAAGAAATTCCTGACAGGGAGGGTGGGGAGACACTGGAACAGGTTGTCCAGCTCCCAGTTCTGGGCTGGGAACTTCCCAAATCATCCTCTTTGCTTCCCGGTGGGGGTACTGGAATGATGACCACAGCAATCTGCTTTGCTGGGCCATGAGAGCCTCCTCTCTGCTTTGGCCCACACACTTTCTGCTCTTGGAGGGGCTGTAAGGCCTTGAGAAGGCTTCGGGCCCAGCTCAGGAGGCTTCGGGCCCAGCTCAGGAGGCTTCGGGCCCAGCTCAGGAGGCTTCGGGTCCAGCTCAGGAGGCTTCGGGTCCAGCTCAGGAGGCTTCGGGTCCAGCTCAGGAGGCTTCGGGTCCAGCTCAGGAGGCTTCGGGTCCAGCTCAGGAGGCTTCGGGCCCAGCTCAGGAGGCTTCGGGCTCAGCTCAGGAGGCTTCGGGCCCAGCTCAGGAGGCTTCGGGCCCAGCTCAGGAGGCTTCGGGCCCAGCTCAGGAGGCTTCGGGCCCAGCTCAGGAGGCTTCGGGTCCAGCTCAGGAGGCTTCGGGCCCAGCTCAGGAGGCTTCGGGCCCAGCTCAGGAGGCTTCGGGCCCAGCTCAGGAGGCTTCGGGCCCAGCTCAGGAGGCTTCGGTCCAGCTCTCTGCCTTAGCCATTTCCAGCCACAAACTTCCACTGTCCCTCAGGAGCCCTTCAGGTCCATCTTTGGAGCCCTTCAGGTCCCCCTCTGGAGCCCTTCAGGTCCCTCCCAGGAGCCCTTCAGGTCCCCCCAGGAGCCCTTCAGGTCCCCCTCAGGAGCCCTTCAGGTCCCACTCAGGAGCCCTTCAGGTCCCCCTCAGGAGCCCTCCAGGTCCCTCTTTGGAGCCCTTCAGGTCCCCCTCAGGAGCCCTTCAGGTCCCCCTCAGGAGCCCTTCAGGTCCCCCTCTGGAGCCCTCCAGGTCCCTCTTTGGAGCCCTTCAGGTCCCCCTCTGGAGCCTCTCTCTAGCTGGTCACTGGAACCAAACCTCCTCTCCATCTGAGTCTGAAGCCTCAGCAATGTTCTCCTCACTCCTCAGGCTTTGCTCTCCCTCCAATACCTTCCTTCTAAGGGCAGATCCTGCTCTCCACAGCTGGGATGGGCCAGGATCAGGTTTCTGCTGGCCAGGGGCAGGAGTTGCCCCCTTCCCACATCCCAGCTCCACGCTGAGTTTGCTGTTCCTCTGCTTCTGCACAGTGGTGGGAGGTGAAATGAGTTGCAGATGGGTCTGGCTTGGAAGAAAACAACTTAGTTCATCCTTGTCCCAGTGCCAGGCTTTTTGTTCCTGGATGTAGCTCAGGCTCTGCAGCTGACAGCAGGATTTATAGTAGGAAATGAAACAAATCTCAGGGTTGTTTCCAACCTCAGCCTTCAAAGGGATCTTCTATAGGCACCACTTGTCAGCTCCTCCTCCCTGTTCCTGCTCTGGTGGGGACAGAGGGAGAGAATGAAAGTCGTTTTGCTGGGAGGGAGAGTGGAAGTCTGTGACTGGAGAGGGCTAAGGCAGAGAG
The DNA here is from genome assembly GCA_015227895.2 of Colaptes auratus. Lineage (NCBI taxonomy): Eukaryota > Metazoa > Chordata > Aves > Piciformes > Picidae > Colaptes > Colaptes auratus. Next base: position 5,201,871 of record JAAWVA010000037.1, read on the forward strand.
CTGGACCTGAAGGGCTCCAGAGAGGGACCTGAAGGGCTCCAGAGAGGGACCTGAAGGGCTCCTGGGAGGGACCTGAAGGGCTCCTGGGAGAGACCTGAAGGGCTCCTGGGAGGGACCTGAAGGTCTCCTGGGAAAGACCTGAAGGGCTCCAGAGGGAGACCTGAAGGGCTCCTGAGTGGGACCTGAAGGACTCCTGAGTGGGACCTGAAGGGCTCCTGAGTGGGACCTGAAGGGCTCCTGAGTGGGACCTGAAGGACTCCTGAGTGGGACCTGAAGGGCTCCTGAGGGGAATCTGAAAGGCTCCTGAGAGGGACCTGAAGGGCTCCTGAGGGGGACCTGAAGGCCTCCTGAGAGGGACCTGAAGGGCTCCTGAGGGGGACCTGAAGGCCTCCAGAGGGGGACCTGAAGGGCTCCTGAGGGGAATCTGAAAGGCTCCTGAGAGGGACCTGAAGGGCCCCTGAGGGAGAGTGGAAGTTTGTGACTGGAAATAGCTAAGGCAGAGAGCTGAACCTGATGGCTTCTGAGAGGGACCTGAAGCCTTCTGAGCTGGACCTGAAGCCTTACAAGGCTTTACAGCCAAATCCTCACAGGATTTGGCAAAGAAATGGATGGAGGATCTCAACAGCTCCAGGATCCTTCACTCAACATCAGTCCAAACAGCATCTCCCAGGCTGCTGGGACTGGGAACCCACCATGAGGCTGGTCAGGGGTTGGGGGCAGTCAGCCACTTCTGTGCTTGCAGCAGGAGGCCTCCTGGTCGGGGTTGTCCCTAGCAAAGCCAGGGGCTGAAGAGCTTGGGCAGAAGCTGGCCAGGTCTGGCTTCTTTCCTGCCTCCCTGAGGCTGAAGGCACCAGACTTGCTGACTTCAGTAAGTGCTTGTAGAACCTCTCAAGGGTAGAAGCTTTCTGCTCACAGCCCTGAGGAGCAGCTCCCCAGCTCCTGCTCCTGCTTTGGGTGAGTTTTCCTGGCATGTGTGCAAGGTTTCTGCTCCCCAGGAGCCCTCAGAGGCATTCACCACAGCATTGTTGCTTTAGCTAAACCTTTCCACCAGCCCTTGGGCTTCACCTGGGTCTTGGAGCAAAGCTGATGTGATGAAGGTCCAGCTTTCCTCACCCACAGAAATGATAATGGCCTTCCAGGATCTGCAGGGGGCTCCAAGAAAGCTGGGGAGGGACTTTTGAGGGTGGCAGGGAGGATAGGACTGGGGCGGGGGGGATGGAGCAAAACTAGAAGTGGGGAGATTGAGATTGGATGTGAGGAAGAAGTTGTTCCCCAGGAGGGTGGTGAGAGCCTGGCACAGGCTGCCCAGGGAGGTGGTGGCAGCCTCCTGCCTGGAGGTGTTTGCAGCCAGGCTGGAGGTGGCTGTGAGCAACCTGCTGTGGTGTGAGGGGTCCCTGGCCATGGCAGGGGGGTTGGGACTGGCTGAGCCTTGAGGTCCCTTCCAGCCCTGACTGTTCTCTGATTCTATTTGGACTCCAGACTGACCTGGAATTGGCTGGGGAGGGGTGGGCTGCCCCCTTGGTGTGTCCCAAAGTCACCAGCAGGGATGCCCTGAGCTGGGGTCTGCAAAGGCCCTCTGTAGCCTCCTCCTTTCCTCTCTCTCTTCCTGGGGAAGTGAGGTGGAGCTTTCTCCTCTCTCTGCCTTCCTCCCCAGCCTACCAAGGGCTGTTAATACCAACCAGATGTGAATGCCTGCTGAAATTTCCAGGGTGAGGTCATTGTTTGCTATTCTGAGGCATCCCCATAATGACTTCTCCAAGCCAGGCTCTTTCTTGTCTGCTGTGCAGCTCGTGGCTCCCCCTGCACGTGTCTGGGGAGGGCTCCCTGGAAATGCTCCTTCAGGGGCTCACTTCCACACTGAGCACATGCACTGGTGGCAGAGTGTGGAGCAGCAGCAGCCACGGATGGCTGAAGGCATCACACACAGTGTGTGAGGCCTTCTGAATCTGCCCCCTGGCTCTGCAGTCCAAGAGGGCAGCTAAAGGTCAAGCTGGGCCTAGGTGCTGAGCTCCAGTAGTCCCCCAGCAGAGGGGTTTGTGGCTTTTTGGTGCAGTTGGGGCATCCTGGGTGCTTTGAGGAAGAGGAACCAAAATCTGCAAGCTTTGCTCCAAAGCCCAGAATCCCAGCAGGGTTAGGGCTTGGGAAGGCAGCTCTGGAGCTCATAGAATCAATAAGGTTGGAAAAGACCTCAAAGATCATCAAGTCCATCCTGTCACCCAACACCTGGTGACTACTAAACCATGGCACCAAGTGCCACATCCAATCCCTGTTTGAACACCCCCAGGGATGGTGATTCCACCACCTCCCTGGGCAGCACATCCAGTCCAACCCCCCTGCTCCAGCAGGGCACCCCCAGCAGCTTGCCCAGGAGCACAATGCCCAGGGAGGGTTGGAAGCTCTCCACACAACCTCTCTGGACAGCCTGCTCCAGGTCTCCAGCATCTTTACAGCAAGGAACTTTCTCATCATTCTGATGTGGAATCTCCTGGATGCCAGTTTGTGCCCTCTGCCCCTTGGCCTGTCCCTGGACACCACTCAGCAGAGCCTGGCCCCAACCTCTTGCCCCCCACAGCTCCTTCAGCTCTTGCTGAGCATTGCTCTGCTGCAGGCTCTCAGCCCCAGGGCTCTCAGCCTTTGCTGCTCCCAGAGCTGCTCCAGGCCCCTCAGCAGCTTCCCAGCCTCCCCTGGCCTCTCTCTAGCAGTTTCCTGTCTGAGCTCCCTGCTCTTTGTGCTCAGACCCTGTTTGGACACTGCCTGATCTCTGCCCCCAGGGCTCTCTGCTGTGTGTCTCTCCTTCAGGAGCAGGATTGCAGCTCAGGCTGCACTGTGGATTCCCACTCTCATCTTTGCCTGCAGGAGGTGACCTCTTTACTCCCAGGTGACTCCTCACAGAGGGTCCTTGTGTGGATGAATGGATCAGCCTTCAGCTGCAGTGATAGGACTTAGGGGCATGGAGCAAAACTAGAAGTGGGGAGATTGAGATTGGATGTGAGGAAGAAGTTGTTCCCCAGGAGGGTGGTGAGAGCCTGGCACAGACTGCCCAGGGAGGTGGTGGCAGCCTCCTGCCTGGAGGTGTTTGCAGCCAGGCTGGCTGTGGCTGTGAGCAACCTGCTGTGGTGTGAGGTGTCCCTGGCCATGGCAGGGGGGCTGGAACTGGCTGAGCCTTGAGGTCCCTTCCAGCCCTGACACTTCTGTGATGTTAAGCCTCATTTTCTTTCCAGACATTCTTTTTTCCCCAGCTGTAGGCTCTAGCAGTGCAGTTTTTCTGGGCTCCTAGGGCTCTGACCTCTGTCTCTCCTTGCAGGATGTTTGCCAGCAGGAGGAAGCAGCACTATTGGCCTTACTCAATGGACTGCAGTGGCAATGAAGCTCACATCTCCAGCTGCAAGCTGGGCAACCACCTCCACGTGGATGCCAAGAAGAACACAACCTGTGAGAATGGGATGCCTGCAGTTGTCAGCTGTGTCCCAGGACGTGCCTTTGCCCCCAGCGGCCACAGTGGCTTCAGGAAAGCCTTCAGGCAGGAGGTGAGCAGGGAGCAAACCCAACCTCTCCAAACAGGAACAGCCTGAAGGGTGCAACTTCACCACCAGCAGCCACAAGCCAGCCTCTTGTGCAAATGGCACAATCTCAGCACAGTGAGGAGTGGCAAAGGAGCTCTGGAGCTCATCCAGTCCAACCCCCTGCTCCAGCAGGGCTCCCCCAGCACTCTGCCCAGCAGCACAATGCCCAGGGGGGGTTGGAAGCTCTCCACACAAGGAGACTCCACAGCCTCTCTGGGCAGCCTGCTCCAGGCCTCCAGCACCCTCACACCAAACAACTTTCTCCTCCTCTTCAGATGGAACCTCCTGGGTGCCACTTTGTGCCCTCTACCCCTTGTCCTGTCCTTGGGCACCCCTGAGCAGAGTCTGCCCCCAGCCTCTTGTCCTCCACAGCTTGTTTAGGTCTTGCTGAGCATTGCTCAGCTCCCCTCTGGGGCTGCTCTTCTGCAGGCTCTCAGCCCCAGGGCTCTCAGCCTTCGCTGCTCCCAGAGCTGCTCCAGGCCCCTCAGCAGCTTCCCCAGCCTGCCCTGGCCTCTCTCCAGCAGTTTCCTGTCCCTCTGGAACTGGGGAGCCCAGAACTGGAGCCAGTGTTCCATCTGTGGCCTCACCAGGGCAGAGCACAGGGGTAGCAGAACCTCCCTCACCCTGCTGCCCACACTTCTCCATGCCCCCTAGGATACCTTTAGCCTTCTTGGCCACGAGGGCACATGCTGGCTCCTGGTGACCTTGCTTCCTCTTTGTACTCCTCTCTCCCTACAAGCCCAGCTGAGGCTTTACCTCTGTCTGCAGGCTCCAGAGGGTGGGAGACTGGCCTGTGGCTGCAGCTGGCAAGGCTGAGAGCAAGTAGGAAGCAAATCCATCTGTCAGGTCCCTGTTTGAGCTCCTCTGGCCAAGGCAGTTGAATTTGTGCCCAGTTGCTGCTGGGCTTTGCTGTTTCACAGCTACTTAAGCACTGCTGGGTTGCCTTTCCCAGAGCTCCAAGGGGAACCAGCAGGCATTTCCCCTCTCCCTGTGCCTTCTGCAAGGAAATGCCCAGAGGCACTGGGAAGGTGTCCTCCACAGAATCAACCAACCAGGTTGGAAAAGACCTCAGAGATCATCAAGTCCCAACCTATGACCTATCCCCTAACACCTCCTGACAGCTGAACCACGGCTCCAAGTGCCACATCCAAGCCTTTTCTGAACACCTCCAGGGATGGGGACTCCACCACCTCCCTGGGCAGCACATCCCAGTGGCTAACAACTCTCTCCGTGAAGAACTTTCTCCTCACCTCCAGCCTAAACCTCCCCTGGCACAGCTTGAGACTGTGTCCTCTTGTTCTGGTGCTGGTTGCTAGAGAGAAGAGACCAACCCCCTCCTGGCTCCAACCTCCCTTCAGGGAGTTGTAGAGAGCAATGAGGTCTCCCCTGAGCCTCCTCTTCTCCAGGCTAAGCAACCCCAGCTCCCTCAGCCTCTCCTCCCAGGGCTGTGCTCAAGGCCTCTCCCCAGCCTTGTTGCCCTTCTCTGGACACCTTCAAGTCTCTCAATGTCCTTCTTGAACTGAGGAGCCCAGAACTGGACACAGGACTCAAGGTGTGGCCTAACCAGAGCTGAGCACAGGGGCACAATGACCTCCCTGCTCCTGCTGGCCACACTGTTCCTGATGCAGGCCAGGATGCCATTGGCCTTCTTGGCCCCCTGGGCACACTGCTGGCTCATGTTTAGGTGGCTGTCAACTAGCACCCCCAGGTCCCTCTCTGTTTGGCAGCTCTCCAGCCACTCTGACCCCTGCCTGCAGCTCTGCCTGGGGCTGCTGTGGCCAAAGGGCAGCACCTGGCACTTGGGTTTGTTGAATGCCATCCTGTTGGCCTCTGCCCATCGGTCGAGGTCCCTCTGCAGAGCCCTTCTGCAGGTGTTGGGTGACAGGTTGGAGTTGATGATCTCTGAGGTCTTTTCCAACCTCACTGATTCTAGGATTCTATGATCCCTTCCTCCCTCTGTCTTCCAGCAACCCCTGGTGAGGCTGAAAGGAGGAGCCAACACTGGGGAAGGCCGAGTGGAAGTGCTGAAGAACGGGGAGTGGGGAACGGTCTGCGACGACAACTGGAACCTGGTGTCAGCCAGCGTGGTGTGCCGAGAGCTGGGCTTTGGCAGTGCCAAGGAGGCCATCACAGGGGCAAGGCTGGGGCAAGGTAAGAGCATGGAGAGCTCCAAGGGTCAGCTGGGCTTTGGTCACCTCCCAGAACCTCTCAGGATTCAGAGCAGAGCACATTTTTACTGGGGGGGGGGGAAGGGAGGTGTTGGTTCTGGGCACCAGGGATTTGCTCTCTACACTTAGGAAGTCTCTTGAGTCTAGGAGCTGGAAGCTGAAATGGTGACGTGGAAAGCTGGGTTTCTGGTCCCCCAGTGCCCTCAGAGGCATTCACCACAGCAGGTTGCTTTAGCTAAACCTTTCCACCAGCCCTTGGGCTTCACCTGGGTCTTGGAGCAAAGCTGATGTGATGAAGGTCCAGCTTTCCCCACCCACAGAAATGATAATGGCCTTCCAGGATCTGCAGGGGGCTCCAAGGAAGCTGGGGAGGGACTTTTGAGGGTGTCAGGGAGGGATAGGACTGGGGGGAATGAAGCAAAACTAGAAGTGGGGAGATTGAGATTGGATGTGAGGAAGAAGTTCTTCCCCAGGAGGGTGGTGAGAGCCTGGCACAGGTTGCCCAGGGAGGTGGTGGCAGCCTCCTGCCTGGAGGTGTTTGCAGCCAGGCTGGAGGTGGCTGTGAGCAACTTGCTGTGGTGTGAGGTGTCCCTGGCCATGGCAGGGGGGTTGGGACTGGCTGAGCCTTGAGGTCCCTTCCAGCCCTGACAGTTCTGTGACTCAGGATTCCTTGAAAGAATCAGAGATTGTTAGGGATTGGAAGGGACCTCTGGAGATCATCCAGTCCAACCTCCCTGCCAAAGCAGGGTCACCCAGAGCAGGTCACACAGGAACACATCCAGATGGGTCTGGAAAGTCTCCACACAAGGAGAGTCCACAACCTCCCTGGGCAGCCTGCTCCAGGCCTCCAGCACCCTCACACCAAACAACTTTCTCCTCCTCTTCAGGTGGAGCCTCCTGGGTACCAGCTTGTCCCTGTTGTTCCTTGTCCTGGCACTGGGCAGCACCCAACAGAGCCTGGCACCTTCATCCTGACCCCCACCCCTCAGATATTGATAGACATTGATCAGATCCCTCTCAGCCTTCTTCTCTCCAGACTCAACAGCCCCAGGGCTCTCAGTCTCTCTCCACAGCAGAGCTGTTCCAGTTCCTTCAGCATCCTCAGAGCCTCCCCTGGGCTCTCTCCAGCAGGTCTCTGTCCCTCTTGAACTGGGGAGCCCCAAACTGGACACAGCATTGCAGCTGTGGTCATGGCAGGGCAGAGCAGAGGGGGCAGGAAAACCTCCCCAGCCCTGCTGGCCACACTTTCCTTGCTGCACCCCAGCAGACCATTGGCCTCTTGGCCACAAGGGCACACTGCTGCCTTGTGGTGCTGTGTTGAAGCTTTCCCTCAGACAGCTGCTCCACTAATTGCTGCTTTGTTACCACATCCATTGCTCTCCAGTTCTCTCTGTGCCTTCTCTAGGCCCATCCCATGCTCTACTCCATTGCTAGAAGGCTCCTGGCAGAGATTAACTCCTGGATCCTGAGACTTTAAAATGCTCTTCAGATGCCCAGAACATCAGTTTAGCTCATTATAAAGAGAAGGGCACTTGCAGAGCTCAGGGCCAGGCTATGGGTTTGGATTTCCTGTAGCTGGGAGCTGGTTCAGATCCCAAACTGTGGCAAAATGGTGACTCCAAGCCTAAGGAACACCCTCTCCCACCACCTCCTGATCCACAAGCCAGCCCTAGAGAAAAACACCACCAAGGCCTTGACTGGGAGACTAAGCTGCCTGAGGGAAATGCCTTCAGGCCAGGGTGGTTTGGAGAAGGGAAGGGAAGAGCAGCAGCACGTGGCAAGCACAGTGGTGGTGGTGGTGGTGGTGGCCAGAGGCTGGGGAGCTGTAAAACGTGACCTGTCCATTGGATCTGCCAAACAAAACCCTCCTGTGGGGCTGTGCAGGGAGCTGCTGCTCTGCTCAGCTGCTGTAGGAAACAGCACAGCCATGGTGGAGGCTGCTGCCACGTGAGGAACAGGACAGGCTGTTCCCTGCCATCCCCTGCAGCCTGGAAGCTCTCAGGCTGCAGCTTCCCACACCATGTCCTTGCTGGGGCTGCTCAATCCATCAGTGCTCCCTGTCCAGGCTGATCCTGCAGCAGCTGCATCATCACAGTGTGGTAGGGAAAGGAGAAGCTTTGGCCCAGGCTCAGCTCTCTGCTGCTGTGTCCCAGGGGAGGCTCCTGGCTGTTAAACTCGGTGTCCACCTCTGTGTTTGCAGCTGCTCCTCAGTGAGATTCCCCAGACTGAGTCAGGGTGGGGAGGACCCTCTAAGGTCATCCTGTCCAACCTCTCTGCAGGCTGCAGGGACGTCTCCAACCAGAGCAGGCTGCACCAGGGCCACAGCAAGGCTGATCTTCAATGTCTCTAGGGATGGAGCCTCCACCACCTCCCTGGGCAGCCTGTCCCAGTGTCTCACCAGCCTCACTGTGCAGAGTGCCTCCTGCTGTCCTACCTAACTCTGCCCTGCTCCAGTTTCAAACCATTGCCTCTCATCCCATCACTCCAAGCCCTTCTGAACAGTCCCTCCCCAGCTTTCCTGTAGGTCCCCTGCAGATACTGGCAGTCAACTCTCAGGTCCCCCTGGAGCCTTCTCTTCTCCAGGCTGAACACCCCCAGCTCCCTCAGCCTGTCCTCACAGCTGCTCCAGCCCTTGGATCATCTTTGTGGCCTCCTCTGGCCTCACTCCAGCAGCTCTGTGTCCTCCTTCTGCTGGGGACCCCAGAACTGGAGGCAGGATTGGAGGTGAGGTGTGAGCAGAGCAGAGCCCAGGGGCAGAATCCCCTCTGCTGCCCACACTGCTCTGGCTGCAGCTCCCTCAGCCTGTGCTCCCAGCAGAGCTGCTCCAGCCCTTGGATCACCTTTGTGGCCTCCTCTGGCCTCACTCCAGCAGTTCCATGTCCTCCTCCTGCTGGGGTGATCCTGTGATCCCTGTGTTGTTATCCCAGCAAACGTGTCCACGTCCCATTGAAACGTCCAGGCTTGCCTGGGAGCTGATTGCAGCACAGACACCCAGCCAAAAGGTCATGGCTGGTGAATTCCTGCAGCTGAAGTTTGTAAATTATGCAACAGTGGAAACTTGGCTTCTCCTGTGGCTCTTCTGTGCCTGAGTTCCAGAGGCTGCTGGAAGGGACTGGACACTGAAATAGCTCCTGATCAGTTTTCAGCTTTGTGCTGGATTTTTTACCAGAAATCCCTGGGATTTTTGGGGGGGTTGGTTTTGTTGTTGTTGTTGTTGGTCAAGGATCAGTGTGGTTTGAATTCTAGAGGCCAATTGTAAGGAGAATTTATGGAGAGCAGCCCTGAGGAGAGGGACTTGGGAGTGCTGGGTGAGCAGAAGCTCAACAGTAGCCAGCACTGAGCGCTGCCAGCCCAGCCCCAGCCTGGCCTGGGCTGATCCCCAGCAGTGTGGGCAGCAGGGGCAGGGAGGGGATTCTGCCCCTCTGCTGTGCTCTGCTCAGACCCCCCCCTGCAGTGCTGGGGCAGCTCTGGAGCCCTCAGCACAGACAGGGACCTGTTGGAGAGGGGCCAGAGGAGGCCACAGCAATGCTGAGAGGGCTGGAAGGGCTCTGCTGTGAGGCCAGGCTGAGAGAGTTGGGGTTGTGCAGCCTGGAGAAGGGAAGGCTCCAGGGAGACCTTCTGGTGGCCTTCCAGGATTTGAAGGGGGCTACAGGAGAGCTGGGGAGGGACTTTGTACAAATGCATGGAGTGAGAGGGAGAGAGGTGATGGCTTCAGATTGGAAGAAGCTGGCTTGAGATTGGACCTGAGGAGGAAACTCTTCCCCAGGAGGGTGGTGAAGCACTGGAACAGGTTGCCCAGAGAAGCTGTGGAGGGTTCAAGCCTGGCAGTGTTTCCTAGCCTGGAGAAGAGAAGGCTCAGGGGAGACCTTATTGCTGCCTACAACTCCCTGAAGGGAGGTTGGAGCCAGGTGGGGGTTGGTCTCTTCTCCCAGGCACCCAGCACCAGAACAAGAGGACACAGTCTCAAGCTGTGCCAGGGGGAGGTTTGGGCTGGATGTTAGGAAGAAGTTCTTCCCAGCAAGAGAGATTGGCCCTTGGGATGTGCTGCCCAGGGAGGTGGTGGAGTCCCCATCCCTGGAGGTGTTTAGGAAGAGACTGGGTGGGGTGCTTGGTGCCATGGTTGAGTTGATTAGATGGTGTTGGGTGATAGGTTGGACTGGATGATCTCAAAGGTCTCTTCCAACCTGGTCTGGTCCATTCCATTCCATTCCATTCCATTCCATTCCATTCCATCCTATCCATCTCTTCCAACCCAAACCCATTGCATGTCTGCAACCTACTAACAAACTGTGATTGGCCACTCCTGCACCAGGCAGTAGCATGGAGAGAAGCTCAGGACTCTCTTTTCTCCTTTCCCTCCCCAAGGCATGGGCCCAATCCACCTGAATGAAATCGACTGCACAGGCTTTGAGAAGTCCCTCACGGACTGCAAGTTCAACACAGAGTCCCAGGGCTGCAACCACGAAGAAGATGCTGCTGTGAGATGCAATGTTCCAGCCATGGGCTTCCAGAACCAGGTGAGCAGCTTGAGAGGCTCCGCTGGAGCTGGGATCTGCTGGAGAGGGTCCAGCAGAGGGCTGCGAGGATGATGAGGGACTGCAGCACTGCTCCACAGGAGAGCCTCTGCTCTCAGGACAGCCTGGCAGAGTTGGAGTTGCTCAGCCTGGAGAGAGAAGGCTCCAGGAAGACCTTGGAGCAGCCTTCCAGGATTAGAAGAGGGCTGCAGGAGTGCTGGGGAGGGACTTTGTACAAAGGTCTGGAGGGACAGGGAGCTGCTGGAGAGGGTCCAAGGAGGGCTGCGAGGATGATGAGGGACTGCAGCACTGCCTGGGGAGGAGAGGCAGAGGGACCTGGGGGTGCTGAGTGTGGAGAAGAGAAGACTGAGAGGGGATTTAATTAATGCTTATAAACATCTGAGGGCTGGAGGTCAGGAGAGAGGGGACAGGCTCTGCTCACTTGCTCCCTGGGACAGGACAAGGATCAATGGCTGGAAGCTGCAGCACAGGAGGTTCCACCTCGACACAAGGGGAAACTTCTTTACTGTAAGGATCACAGAGCCCTGGAGCAGGCTGCCTAGGGAGGTTGTGGAGTCTCCTTCTCTGGGGACTTTCAAAGCCTGTCTGGATGTGTTTCTGTGTGCCCTGAGCTGGATTCTATGCTCCTGCTCTGGCAGGGGGGTTGGACTCGATGATCTCTTTGGGTCCCTTCCAACCCCTGACATCCTGGGATGCTGTGGTGAGCTGTTTCCATCCTACAGCCTCAGAGAGCCCTACAAGGCATTGGCTTGGAAGGGACCTTTAAAGGTCTTGAGGCCTCCCTTGCAGGATGTCTGGGTAGGAACTGTTTCACCTGTGCCTACTCAGGGTAGATTTTGACATCAGCATTGGGTTGGGGAAGGGTAAATGAGGGAGGTGGTTCCCTTTTGTGCTGAGCTTTGAGCTCCTCCACTCACTCACAACCCTCTGTCATGCTTGAAGTGGCACTTCAGCTGCAGCCTGTGCAGTGGCCCTGTGAAGCTGGAGGCTGCCCCTCTGCCCCTCTGCCCCTCTCCTGGAGAAAAAGAGGCTGAGGGGAGATCCCTGCACTCAGCACTGCTGAGGACACACCCTGAGTATTAGCTTCATTTTTGGGCCCCTTGCTCCAAGAAGGACATTGAGGAGCTGGAGCAGGCCCAGAGAAGGGCAACAGAGCTGGGGAAGGGTCTGGAGAACAAGGCTGGAGAGGAGCAGCTGAGGGAGCTGGGGGTGTTGAGCCTGGAGAAGAGGAAGCTGAGAGGAAACCTTCTGGCTCTCTACAGCTCCCTGAGAGGAGGCTAGAGCCAGGTGGGGGTTGGGCTCTTCTCCAAAGGAACAAGCACCAGGACTAAAGGAAATGCCCTCAAGTTGCACGAGGGGAGATTTAGGTTGGACATTAGCAGGGACTTCTGGACTGAAAGGGTTCTCAAAGCCTGGAAGAGGCTGGCCAGGGGAGGTGGCTGAATCCCCATCCATGGCAGTGCTTCAGAGCCATGGAGATGTGGTGCTGGGGGCAAAGGGGGTGTGGTGCTGGGGGCTACGGGGGTGTGGTGCTGGGGGCTAAGGGGGTGTGGTGCTGGGAGCCACGGAGGTGTGGTGCTGGGAGCCACGGAGGTGTGGTGCTGGGGGCCACGGAGGTGTGGTGCTGGGGGCCACGGAGGTGTGGTGCTGGGGGCTAAGGGGGTGTGGTGCTGGGAGCCACGGAGGTGTGGTGCTGGGGGCTAAGGGGGTGTGGTGCTGGGAGCCACAGAGGTGTGGTGCTGGGGGTAAAGGGGGTGTGGTGCTGGGGGCCACGGAGGTGTGGTGCTGGGGGTAAAGGGGGTGTGGTGCTGGGAGCCACGGAGGCGTGGTGCTGGGGGTAAAGGGGGTGTGGTGCTGGGGGCCACGGAGGCGTGGTGCTGGGGGTAAAGGGGTGTGGTGCTGGGGCCACGGAGGTGTGGTGCTGGGGGCTAAGGGGTGTGGTGCTGGGGCCACGGAGGTGTGGCGCTGGGTTAAAGGGGTGTGGTGCTGGGAGCCACAGAGGTGTGGTGCTGGGGGCTAAGGGGGTGTGGTGCTGGGGGCCACGGAGGTGTGGTGCTGGGGGCCGCAGGGATGTGGTGCTGGGAGCCACGGAGGTGTGGTGCTGGGGGCCAAGGGGGTGTGGTGCTGGGGGCCGCAGGGATGTGGTGCTGGGAGCCACGGAGGTGTGGCGCTGGGGGGCAGAGTCTAGTGCCGAGGGGCAGAGTTTGGCACTGAGCTGGGTGGTTGGACTTGCTGGGGGACAAGTTCTGGCCTAGGCAAGCCGAGCCCAGCACCCCCCAGCAAGCCCCGCCCGGCGCTCTGGTGCCCTTGCAGCTGCGGCTGAGCGGTGGCCGCAACCCCTACGAGGGCAGGGTGGAGGTCCTGGCGGAGCGCAACGGCAGCCTGCGCTGGGGCACGGTCTGCAGCGACAACTGGAGCACGGTGGAGGCCATGGTGGTGTGTCGGCAGCTGGGGCTGGGCTTTGCCAGCCAGGCCTTCCAGGTGAGTCCCCCCCGCCCCCTGCCCGCCTCCCGGCTCTGCTGGCCTCTGCCTGCTCGGGCTGGACAGCTCGGGGGAGGAGGAGGAAGGTTGGACAGCAGCCTTCCTTTGAGCTTTGAGGGTCACTTCCAACCTGATGCCAGCTGTGAATAACCTGCCGGCCACAGCACTCAGCCTGGAGGCACTAACTGGAGAGACCCTGAGGGCTCAGGATGCCCTGGAGGCAGAGGGCTGGAGCTGCCCATGCTGCTGCTGCACCAATCCCTCCATGCCAGCTGCTTCCCCCAGCTGAGCCACCTGCCCAGCTGCCAAGCAGAGCAGAGCTGAGGACAGCCACGTCCCATGAAAGCTGAGGACAGCTCCTTTCCAGCTGCCTGCCTCTTGTTGACACAACCCTGAGAGCCCAGGGAGGGCCAAGCCATTTTTTCCTTTGGCTGAGGCTGCTGCTGTTTAGGACAGAAAAGGTTTCTCCTTGCCTGGCCCAGCCGCAGCAGCTCCAGGAGCATATAGCTGCAGTGTGCAGAACAGGGCAGGCTGGGGGGAGGGGGGGCTGTTCCTAAGAGGGTTAACAACCAGCCTGCTGCCATGGGAGCAATGGGACAGATGGGTTGAGCTTGTCCTGGAAACCTGCTCCCACTCCGGACACCAACAGATCTGTCTGGTGGGGGTGGGGTTGGGGGGAACTGGGGGGGGCTTTTTGCCCCTCTCACTTTTCATCCCTCCCCTTCCCCCAAGCTTTGCAACTGCAGCTTCATCAGGCTGCAGAGTGCTTGGTTTTGGCAGGGGGGTTTGTCTTTGGGGGGGGGGGGGGGGTGTTTCATTTTCTGTCCTTCTCACAAGCTTTGTAAGGCTGGGGGGTGGAGAGGAGCAGGGAGCAGGGTTGGAGCATCTCTGGATCCCCCCCTTACAAGGAAAAGAGGCAGAGCCCAGGGTGGGCAGAGCCCCTTAGCCCTGCTTCCCCTTCAGTGTCTCCTTTCTGTGGCACTGCCAGCGTGGCTCCTCATCCTGCCTCCCTCCTCTGCACTCCAGGGGTTACTTGTGGCCCTCCCAAGTGCACAGATGTCACAAGACAGATGTGGTTTAGTTCTGGGCATCACTCCCAAAGGCACAGCCTAGATGGCTTAGGACAGCCCAGGCATGAATTCATCAGCTGGATGGGTAGAGCAGGGTGGAAAAGTGAGCTTGCAGCTGAAGGCAAAACAAGCAGAGATGGAGGCCAGCTCAGCAGCGGGGGGAGAGGGATGGAGAGCAGCTCAGCAGCGGGGGGAGAGGGATGGAGAGCAGCTCAGCAGCGGGGGGAGAGGGATGGAGGGCAGCTCAGCAGCGGGGGGAGAGGGATGGAGAGCAGCTCAGCAGCAGGGGGAGAGGGATGGAGAGCAGCTCAGCAGCGGGGGGAGAGGATGGAGAGCAGCTCAGCAGCGGGGGGAGAGGGATGGAGAGCAGCTCAGCAGCGGGGGGAGAGGGATGGAGAGCAGCTCAGCAGCGGGGGGAGAGGGATGGAGAGCAGCTCAGCAGCGGGGGCAGAGGGATGGAGAGCAGCTCAGCAGCGGGGGCAGAGGGATGGAGAGCAGCTCAGCAGCGGGGGGAGAGGGATGGAGAGCAGCTCAGCAGCGGGGGGAGAGGGATGGAGAGCAGCTCAGCAGCGGGGGGAGAGGGATGGAGAGCAGCTCAGCAGCGGGGGGAGAGGGATGGAGAGCAGCTCAGCAGCGGGGGGAGAGGGATGGAGAGCAGCTCAGCAGCGGGGGGAGAGGGATGGAGGGCAGCTCAGCAACCGGGATGAGGGATTGAAGGCAGCTCAGCAACTGGCATGAGGGATTGAAGGCAGCTCAGCAACCGGGATGAGGGATTGAAGGCAGCTCAGCAACCGGGATGAGGGATTGAAGGCAGCTCAGCAACCGGGATGAGGGATTGAAGGCAGCTCAGCAACCGGGATGAGGGATTGAAGGCAGCTCAGCAACTGGGATGAGGGCTTGAGACCAGCTCAGGACAAGGAGAGGGTTTTGCTTAGCACTGGTCAGATCTTCAGGGCATACAACATGGGTCTGGGATTGAAAAAGCCCCAGGCTGCCCAGCCTTCCTCTCGGGCTCTTCTCCTCCCCTCCAGCGCCTGTCTCCTGAGCAGCGCGGAGCCCAGCCTTAGGCTTCCCCGGAGGGAAGATGCAGGTCCCAGGGTGGGTGAACATTCCTCATTAAAGCCTGAATTGTCTGAAATGCCTTCTTCTGCCCAGGAAACCTGGTACTGGCATGGGGATGTCAGTGCTGACAGCGTGGTGATGAGCGGAGTCAAGTGCTCGGGGACAGAGATGTCCCTGGCCCACTGCCGCCACGACGGAGCCGAGGTCTCCTGCCCCAGAGGAGGCGGTCGCTTCGGTGCTGGGGTGTCCTGCTCAGAGAGTGAGTAACTGGGGGAGCTTTAGGCTCTGCCTTTGGAATTGTTCACAGATCTTGAACAGAAAAGCAGTAGAAACACTGGCACAGGTTGCCCAGGGAGGTGGTGGAAGCCTCATCCCTGGAGGTTTTGAAGGCCAGGTTGGATGTGGCTGTGAGCAACCTGCTGTGGTGTGAAGTGTCCCTGGCCATGGCAGGGGGGTTGGAACTGGCTGAGCCTTGAGGTCCCTTCCAACCCAACCCATTCCATAAATCCTGGAGATCTTTTCCAACCTGAAGCACTCCAGTGGATGTGAGGAAGAAGTTCTTCCCTATGAGGGTGGTGAGAGCCTGGCACAGGTTGCCCAGGGAGGTGGTGGAAGCCTCATGCCTGGAGGTCTTGAAGGCCAGGCTGGATGTGGCTGTGAGCAACCTGCTGTGGTGTGAGGGGTCCCTGGCCATGGCAGGGGGGTTGGAAGTGGCTGAGCCTTGAGGTCCCTTCCAGCCCTGACTGTTCTGTGATTCTATGATCTCTGAGGTCCCTTCCATCTGAACCTTTCTGTGAATTTCCAGCAGCTGAGAGGTGTCCCTGCCCATGGCAGGGGGGTTGGAGTAGATGATCTCTGAGAGCCATTCCATGAATTCCCAGCAGCTAAGTCTAGCTGAGAGCTGTCCCTGCCCATGGCAGGGGGGTTGGAGTAGATGATCTCTGAGGCCCCTTCCATCTGAGAGCTGGAAAAAACCCATAAAATCACAGCACTGTCAGGGCTGGAAGGGACCTCAAGGCTCAGCCAGTTCCAATCCCCTGCCCTGGGCAGGGACACCTCACACCACAGCAGGTTGCTCACAGCCACAGCCAGCCTGGCCTTCAAAATCTGCTCTCCTCTCAATTTTGGCTGGTTTGTGGCTGCTGAAGCTGTGAGCTCCCTTCCAAGCCTCGACAATCCTCTGACCATCCCCAAAACCTTCCTAACCTTCCTTTCCCTCCCTTCCAGCTGCCCCTGACCTGGTGCTGAACGCCGAGCTGGTGGAGCAGACGGCGTACCTGGAGGACAGGCCGATGTTCATGCTGCAGTGTGCCCTGGAGGAGAACTGCTTGGCCAGCTCAGCTGCCAACACCTCCCTCACCTCGGGCTACCGCCGCCTGCTGCGCTTCTCCTCCCAGATCCACAACAACGGACAGTCCGACTTCCGCCCCCGCAACGGGCGCCACGCCTGGGTCTGGCACGACTGCCACCGGTGAGCCGCTGCCCCCTGCAGCTCCCCTGCCCGCCCCCTCTGCTGTCCCGAGGGAGTTCCAGCCTGCCTCTGGCCTCTGCAGGTCTCCTTCCATCCCTTCCTGCTGCCCCAAGGGAGTTCCAGCCTGCCCCTGGGCTCTGCAGGTCTCCTTCCATCCCTTCCTGCCGTCCCAAGGGAGTTCCAGCCTGCCCCTGGCCTCTGCAGGTCTCCTTCCATCCCTTCCTGCCGTCCCAAGGGAGTTCCAGCCTGCCTCTGGGCTCTGCAGGTCTCCTTCCATCCCTTCCTGCCGTCCCAAGGGAGTTCCAGCCTGCCCCTGGCCTCTGCAGGTCTCCTTCATAGAATCATAGAATTGTCAGGGTTGGAAAGGACCTCAAGGCTCAGCCAGTTCCAACCCCCCTGCCATGGGCAGGGACACCTCACACCACAGCAGGTTGCTCACAGCCACATCCAGCCTGGCCTTCAAAACCTCCAGGGATGCGGCTTCCACCACCTCCCTGCTGCCCCGAGGGAGTTCCAGCCTGCCTCTGGCCTCTGTAGGTCTCCTTCCATCCCTTCCTGCTGCCCCAAGGGAGTTCCAGCCTGCCCCTGGCCTCTGCAGGTCTCCTTCCATCCCTTCCTGCTGCCCTATGGGGAAGAATTTTGTTATGGGAGCACAGGGTTGAAATAGAGTCATGGAATGGGCTGGGCTGGAAAGGAGCTTAAAGATCATTGAGTTCCAACCCCCTGCCATGGGCAAGGACACCTCCCACCAGCCCAGTTTGCTCAAGGTCTCATCCAGCCTGGCTTTCAGCACTGCCAGGCTTGGAGCCTCCACAGCTTCTCTGAGCAACCTGCTACAGTGCCTCACCACCCTCCTGGGGAAGAATTTCCTCCTCATGTCTCATCTCAGTCCAGCTTCTTCCAGCTGGAAGCCATCACCCCTTGTCCTGTCACTCCCAGCCCTTGTCAAGGCACCCTCCCCAGCTCTCCTATAGCCCACCTCAAACCCTGGAAGTCTGCTCTGAGGTCTCCCTGAGGCCTTCTCTTCTGCAGGCTGAACACTCCCCCACTCTCCCAGCCTGTCTTCATAAGAGAAGAGAATCTTTGTGGCCACCTCTGGACCTGCTCTAGCAGGTTCAAAGCTCATCTAGTCCAACCCCCTTGCAGTCAGCAGGGACATCCCCAGCCAGAGCAGATTGTTCACAGCCACAAACGACCTGACCTGCAGTGGTGCCAGGGATGGGGCAGCTCCAACCTCTCTGGGCAGCCTGGGCCAGGCTCTCACCACCCTCAGTGTAAGAAAATTCCTTCCTCCTCTGCAGTGAAGGTCAGGATGTGAAGCAAACATTGGCTCCTGCCCCTGCAGCCAGGTTGGGTTGGGTTGGGATGTTTGCAGAGCTCAAACCTCAGGAGGTCAGCAGGGTAGGAGGAAACCCTGAGCAGTGTCTGCGTCCTGAGCCTGCTGGGAAGGGGCTGGAGGACCAGATGGGCACCACAAGGACCTGAGCACATCCCAGGCTGGTTCAAATGCTTGGAGCAGCTGGGGAGTGACTGTGTGAGTGAGGTGAGACTGGGAGAGGACCAGGGAGAGGCCAAGAGCCAGCTGTGTGCTTCAAACCGGGCTCTGTTTATGGGGAGGAGGAGGAACAGCTCAGATCCTCTTCAGTGTTTCCAGGCTGTAAAGAGCAGAATGTAAACACTTCTGGGTCAGGCATTCTTCAGGAGCTGAGTCAGGCTGGAGAACCTCAGACTTTCTGAGAGGCAGCCTCAAAGCTTGGCCACTGCAGGATGTCTCCTCTTCCCCAGCTGCCCCACTCCCATCGCTGGGAGCTCCTTGGAAGGTTGGGGCTTGATGTGGAAGCAGAGGAGAAACGGATCAGTGTGAGCTGAGCATCACCCAGAGCCTGCCGTGGTGCAGCTGTGCTGGTGAGGGGTCTACAGCATCTCCCCTCCTGACCTCATCTCCTCACTGCTGCTGCTCAGCCCAGGCTGAGGTGGCCTTAACACCTCCCCACTGAGCATGAGGAGCTGTGTGAAGCCAGCTGCTGGCCTTGTGGAGCCAGATGTGAGCAGGACAAGCGCTGGGAGAAGCTGCCTCCAGCTGGTGGCAGTTTTCTGCCCCCCCAAAAAGGTCACATTTCTGCTTCTGAAATAAATAACTAACTATAAAAAGAAATAAAATTAAGTAAATAAACATTGAATAACTTGAAAGAAATGAAATAAAATAGAAAAAAAGAAAAGAAAGGAAAAGAAAAGAGATGAAAATAAATGATATAAAAGAAATGGAATAGAGTGAAACAAATAAATGAAAATAAGTTAAATTGAATTACTAAAATAAAATTAATAAAATGAAAGAAATAAATGAAAAGAAATAAAATGGAATTAGTAAAATGAATAAAATGAAAGAAATAAATGAAAAGAAATAAAATGGAATTAGTAAAATGAATAAAATGAAAGAAATAAATGAAAAGAAATAAAATGGAATTAGTAAAATGAAATAAATAAATGAAAAGAAATAAAATTGAATTAATAAAATGGAATTAATGAAAAGAAATAAAATTGAATTAATAAAATGAAAGAAATAAATGAAAAGAAATAAAATTGAATTAATAAAATTAATAAAATGAAATAAATGAAAAGAAATGAAGTGAAACAAATTAAAATGAATAAATTTGGATTACTAATAAAATGAATAAAATGAAATAAATAAATGAAAAGAAATGAAGTGAAACAAATAAATTAAAATGAAAATTGGATTACTAAAATAAAATTAATAAAATGAAATAAATAAATGGAAAGAAATGAAGTGAAACAAATAAATTAAAATAATTAAAATTGGATTACTAAAATATAATTAATAAAATAAATAAAAATAAATTTTAACTGATAAAGAAAAGGAAATAAATAAATGAAAATAAAATTGAATTAATAAAATAGAATGAATAAAATAAATGAATAAATAAAATTGAACTAATAAAAGAAATTTAAAATGAAAATAAAATTGAATTAATAAAATAAAATGAACAAAATGAAACAAATTAAAAGAAATAAACTTGAATTAATAAAATAAAATGAATAAAATGACACAAATTAAAATGAATAAAGTGAAATAAATGAATTTAAAGTAATGAAATAGCATGAATAAAATGAAATAAATAAATGGAAATAAATAATGACCTAAATAAATGAAAAGAAATAAACTGAAATAAATTAATTAAAAAGATAAAATTGAATTAATAAAATGAATAAAGTAAATAGAATAAAGTGCATTAAAAAATAGAATAAAGTAGGTAAAGTAAAGTAAATAGAATAAATAAAGTGAATAAAGTAAATAGACTAAAGGAAATAAATAGAATAAAGTAAATAAATAGAATAAAGCAAATAGAATAAACAGAATAAATTAAGTAAATAGGATAAAGTAAATAAAGTAAATAAAATAACTAAATTAAAGTAAACAAAGTAAATAGAATGAAGTAAAATAAATAAAGTCAATAAACAGAATAAAGTAAATAGAATAAACAGAATAAAGTAAATAGAATAAACAGAACAAATTAAGTAATTAGGATAAAGTAAATAAAGTAAATAGAATAAAGTAAACAAAGTAAATAGAATGAAGTAAAATAAATCAAAATGAAATAAAACATAAATCAAAATGCAATAGAAAGAGGGAGGAGGCTGCTCAGCTCCACCCACAGCCTGCTCTGAAGGGGCAGCTGAAAGATTGCTTGCTCTGGTCAATGCCAGCATGGTGGAGGTTGGAAGAGACCTCTGGAGATCATCCAGGTCCTCCCCTGCTCAAGCAGCTTCCCCTAGATCAGGTGGCCCTGGACTGCAGTGTCCTGGTAGGTTTTGAAAGCCTCCAGAGGAGGAGAGTCCACAACCTCCTCTAATCTCCAACCTAAACCTCCCCTGGGGCAAGCTGAGGCTGTTTCCTCTTCTCCTATCACTTGTCACTAGGTGGAAGAGCCCAACCCCCCCCTCAGGGAGCTGTAGAGAGCAATGAGGTCTCCCCTCAGCCTCCTTTTCTCCAGGCTCAACACCCCCAGCTCCCTCAGCTGCTCCTCCCCAGCCCTGTTCTCCAGACCCTTCCCCAGCTTCCTTGCCCTTCTCTGGCCCTGCTCCAGCTCCCCAGGTGTCCTTGCAGTCAGGAACCCAACCCTGACCCCAGCCCTCAAGCTGTGGCCTCCCCAGTGCCCAGCCCAGGGGGACAATCCCTGCCCTGCTCCTGCTGCCCACACCATTGCTGCTCCAGGCCAGGCTGCTGGTGGCCTTCATGGCTACCTGGGCACCCCCTGGCTCATATTCAGCCACTGTTGCCCACCACCCCCCAGGCCTTTCTCTGCTGGGCAGTTTCCAGCCACTCTGCCCCAAGCCTGGAGCCTTCCTGGGGTTGTGACCCAAGTGCAGGACCCAGCCCCTTGGCCTTGGTGAACCTCTTCCCACTGATCCAACCTTGGTCCATCCATCCCAAAGCATCTTCTCTATAGCTAATTCTCCCTCTCTTGTGCCTTGCAGGCATTACCACAGCATGGAGGTTTTTACCCACTATGATCTACTGAACCTCAATGGGACCAAGGTGGCTGAAGGACACAAAGCCAGCTTCTGCCTGGAAGACACCGAGTGTGAAGCAGGTATCTGCCCAGAGCCCTTGGTGCTGGGAGTTCAGGGCTGGCCCCACACAGGAGATGGCTTCAGAGATGCTGTCAAAGTCCTGAGCAGGGCTGGGAAGTGGCCTGGCAGGAGCTAGAAACCAGTCCTGAGGTGACATCTGTGTGGAGTTGTCTCTGGAGGTCTAAGAGAAGCCCTGAAGGCTTCTGAGGGTTTCAGGCCTCAGCTCCTCACACCCTGACTCAGAGCTGCTCTGAGAACCTCAGAGTGCTTTGATTCCTGGGAAGGAGAAACTCCAGGAACCATAGAATCAGAGAATTGTATGGGGTTAGAAAAGCTCTCTCAGATCATCCAGTCCAACCTGCAACCCAACCCCACCATGGCCACTAAACTATGGCCCCGAGGGCCATGGCCACAGGTTCCTTAAGCACCTCCAGGGATGGGGACTCCACCACCTCCCTGGGCAGCCTGTTCTTGCTGGGCTCTCAGGGTTGTGTGAACAAGAGGCAGGCAGCTGGAAAGGAGCTGTCCTCAGCCTTCATGGGATGTGGCTGTCCTCAGCTCTGCTCGGCTTGGCAGGTGGCTCAGCTGGGGGAAGCAGCTGGCATGGAGGGGTTGGTGCAGCAGCAGCATGGGCAGCTCCAGCCCTCTACCTCCTGAGCACCTGACCCCAGTAATGATCATAGGATCATTAAGGCTGGACAAGACCTTTAAGCTCATCAAGCCCAACCTTCTACCCTGCACCACCAGGGCCACCAAACCCTGTCCCCAAGCGCCACGGCCCCAGGTTCCTTGGACACCTCCAGGGGATGGGGACTCCGGCACCTCCCCGGGCAGCCTGTTCCCAGGGCGCTGAGCTGTGGCAGGCAGCAGCTGCCCTGTGCAGTTGAGCAGCACAGGGACCTCACCAGCAGGCAGTGAGCAGGCCCCTGGGCTGTTAAATCTCCCCCTCAAGCCGCTCCTCCTGTAGCTCATTGCCCTGGGAGAGCTCCGCGGAGCTCAACTCCAACTGCCCCTTCCTCCGCCCTGGCCGCGGGTGGGTGATTCTCAGCCCAAGCTGGCCGTGCAGGTGCCAGCTCCTGCCTCCCAGCCTGAGCCCAGCCCTTCCTTCTGCTCTCCCTCCCGTGGTCTAGATGTGCAGAAGCAGTATGAGTGTGCCAACTTCGGGGAGCAGGGCATCACCGTGGGGTGCTGGGATGTCTACCGGCACGACATCGACTGCCAGTGGATCGACATCACCGACGTCCCGCCGGGGGATTACCTCTTCCAGGTATGGTGGGGAGGGCAAGGAGGGCTTGAGACACTGCTGTGGCTTCCCTCTTCCCCGTGAGGGATGTCAGGACTCTAACCAGCTGCTTTGGTTGGGCATTCCCTCTCTGAGCTTGCTGCTGCAAAGAGATTTCTCTTGTCAGGAGAGCCGAAGGGTAAGGAATTGGATCCTCTCCTTCCCAAGGGAAAAAGCAAAGGATCACAGAATGTTAGGGGCTGGAAGGGACCTTGAGAGGTCATCTAGGGCAAAGAAACAAAGCTTAGGGATCAGAGAATCTGGAGCACCTCTCCTGTGAGGACAGGCAGAGGGAGTTGGGGTTGCTCAGCCTGGAGAAGAGAAGGCTCCATGGGACCTAACTGTGGCCTTCCAGGATCTGCAGCAGGCTCCAAGAAAGCTGGGGAGGGACTTTTGAGGGTGTCAGGGAGTGATAGGTCTGGGGGAATGGAGCAAACCTGGAAGTGGGGAGATTCAGATTGGAGTGAGGAAGAAGTTCTTGCCCATGAGGGTGGTGAGAGCCTGGCACAGGTTGCCCAGGGAGGTGGTGGAAGCCTCATCCCTGGAGGTGTTTGCTGCATGTGGCTGTGAGCAACCTGATCTGGTGTGAGGTGTCCCTGCCCATGGAACTGGATGATGGTTGAGATCCCTTCTAACCCTAACAATTCTATGATTTGCTGATTCTAAGCATGGAATGGTTTGGGTTGGAAGGGACCTTAAAGATCATCCAGTTCCAACCCTGCTGTCGTGGCCAGGGACATCAGACCAGGTTGCTCAAAGCCTCATCCAACCTGGCTTTCAACACTGCCAGGCTTGGAGCCTTCAGAACTTCTCTGAGCAACCTGTTCCAGAGCTTCACCACCCTCCTGGGGAAGAATTTCCTCATCTCAATCCAGCTTCTTGCAGCTTGAAGCTATCAGCCCTGGGCCTGTCACTCCAGGCCTTCGTACAAAGTCCCTCCCCAGCTCTCCTGGAGAGCCCTTCAGGGCTGCTCTGAGGTCTCCCTGGAGCTTTCTCTTCTCCAGGCTGAAGAACCCCAACTCTCCCAACCTGTCCCCATAGAATAGGTGCTCCAGCCCTCTGACAATCCATGTCCTTGGGATGGAGGCTTGCTGGGGGCACCAGAGCTGCCCCAGCACTGCAGGGGGGAGGCCTCAGCAGAGCACAGTGGAGGGACAGAATCCCCTCCCTGCCCTTGCTGCCCACACTGCTGGGGATCAGCCCAGGGCAGCCTTCAAAACCTCCAGACAAGAGGCTTCCACACCTCCCTGGGTAACCTGTGCCAGTCCCTCACCACCCTCCTGGGCAAGAACTTCTTCCTCACATCCAATCTCAATCTCCCCACTTCTAGTGTTGCTCCATGCCCATGATGGTGCTGAAAAGCTGATTCTCGGCCTTGATTCGGCAGTGTGCAGTCCCAGCCTCTACCTGTGAGTGATGCTGTGGTTCTCCGTCTCTCCCCAGGTTGTCATCAACCCCAACTACGAAGTTGCTGAGTCAGACTACTCCAACAACGTGATGAAGTGCCGGAGCCGCTACGACGGCCAGCGGATCTGGATGTACAACTGCCACATCGGTGAGGAGGCTGCCGCGGGGGGGGTGGGGTGCTGGAGAGCTTTCCCTTGGAACCACACAGAATCCCTGGGAGCCTGCAGGAATCAGAACTGGCAGGCTTGGAAGGGACCTCAAGGCTCAGCCAGCTCCAACCCCCCTGCCATGGGCAGGGACAGCTCACACTGCAGCAGGTTGCTCACAGCCACCTCCAGCCTGGCTGCAAAATCCTCCAGGCAGGAGGCTGCCACCACCTCCCTGGGCAGCCTGGGCCAGGCTCTCACCACCCTCCTGGGGAACAACTTCTTCCTCGCAGCCAATCTCAATCTCCCCACTTCTAGTTTTGCTCCACCCCCCCAGTCCAATCACTCCCTGATACACTCAGAAGTCCCTCCCCAGCTTGCTTGGAGCCCCCTGCAGATCCTGGAAGGCCACAATTAGGTCTCCTTGGAGCCTTCTCTTCTCCAGACTGAACAGCCCCAACTCCCTCAGTCTGTCCTCATAGCAGAGCAGCTCCAGCCCTCTGCTCATCCTTGTGGCCCTTCTCTGGACACTTTCCAGCACCTCCAGACCCTCCCTGTACTAGAGGCTCCAGAATTTGACACAGTAATCTCCTGGGGACCCTGGGAGCGTGGCACACAGGTCCCTGAGCCTCCTGGCAAAGTGATCTCCTTGGGGATGAGCATCCCCAAGCTCAGGGCAAAGCCACCCCAGGAAGAAGTTCTTGCCCAGGAGGGTGGTGAGAGCCTGGCACAGGCTGCCCAGGGAGGTGGTGGCAGCCTCATCCCTGGAGGTGTTTGCAGCCAGGCTGGAGGTGGCTGTGAGCAACCTGCTGGGGTGTGAGGTGTCCCTGCCCATGGCAGGGCTTTGGAACTGGCTGAGCCTTGAGGTCCCTTCCAGCCCTGAGAAATTCTGTGGTTCTAAGTTTCCATCCAGCACTGTGTGTGGTCCCAAAGCTCCTGTTCTGCCCTTGGGATTTAGTCTAACAACAACAGATTTGGCTTTTAGAAGAGGTTTCTATTGTCTTGGGACTCTTCCTGTGTCAGGAACATGTGATGGAAGCCTGAGGTGACCAGAATGAGTGTAGCTGTTGAGGATAGGTCTTGAGGTTCAACAAATCACAGTGCAGGGTCCTGCAGCTGGCTTGAGCCAATTAAGAGACAGCTCCAGGCTGGGGGCACAGTGGGTTGGGAGCAGCCCTGAAGCAAGAGCCTTGGGGGTGCTGGGTGCTGAGCAGCTCCCCAGGAGCCAGCAGTGCCCTGCTGCAGCCCTGCAGGCAGCTGGGTGCTGGGCTGCAGCCAGAGCAGTGTGGGCAGCAGGGCAGCAGAGGGGATTCTGCCCCTGGGCTCTGCTCTGCTCACACCTCACCTCCAATCCTGCCTCCAGTTCTGGGGTCCCCAGCAGGAGAAGGACACAGAGCTGCTGGAGGGAGGCCAGAGGAGGCCACAAAGATGCTCCAAGGGCTGGAGCAGCTGTGCTGGGAGCACAGGCTGAGGGAGCTGGGGCTGTGCAGCCTGCAGAGGAGAAGGCTCCAGGGGGACCTCAGAGCTGCCTGCCAGGAGCTGAAGGGATCCTGCAGGAAGGCTGCAGAGAGGCTTTTGCTGAGAGGGTCTAGAGCCAGGCCAAGGGGCAATGGTTTGAAGCTGAGACAGAGCAGGGTTAGAGTGGAGCTGAGGAAGAAGTTCTTTAGTGTGAGGGTGGTGAGAGCCTGGCCCAGGCTGCCCAGGGAGGCTGTGGCTGCCTCCTGCCTGGGGGTGTTGGAGACCAGGCTGAATGAGGCCTTGAGCAGCTGAGAGCTGCCCCTGCCCATGGCAGGAAGTCGAAGCAGATGACCTCTGGGGCCCCTTCCAGCCTGAGCCATTCTGTGCTTCCACACTTTCAACCCAGAATTCACTTGGAGCCTTTGGAGGAATTTTTTTTGCTCTCAGTTAAAATCCTGCTCTTAAGACAAAGCCCAAGAAGTTGAGAGCCAGCTGCCTGTGCCCCTCCAACCAAAGCCTGTGGGGAAGGCTCATTTCCAGGGCTGGCTGAAGCTTTTCAGGGACTGTTTTTCCTGAAACCAGTTCCCTGGGTGGGTGGTTTCTTTCCCCTCCTCATTTATGTGGTGAGGTGAAGACAATCCTCCTCTCCTGTGTCAGGCTTCAGACTGTGACCTAGTTCAGGGAAGCCAAACCCAGGCACTTAAAAATATGTGGACTGGGCTCTCCAGAGCTGAGCTGGAAGAGGGTTTCTGATTGCAAGTGGAATTGGTTTGGCTTTTGTCATCTCCCACCTAGCACAAAGCCAGGGCAGGGACCTGCTGCTGAGGAATTAGCATCAACCTCACAGCTCCTGCCTGGCTGCACTGCATTCTATTAAGCACCACAGGTCAGCAGTGAAAGTGGAAGCTCCTCCAAACCCAGTGCTCTTGGGGCCTGCTGGGCTGGCTCTTCAGCTGTGGCAAGGTTTAATTAGTGCTGAAATTAATGAACCCAGGAAGCTCTTTGCTCTTCAAGTCCTGGCTCTGAGCTCTTCCTGTTGAGGGCTGGAGAACCTCCCCTGCAGGGACAGGCTGGGAGAGCTGGGGCTGTTCAGCCTGCAGGAGGCTCCAGGGAGACCACCTGGTGGCCTTTCAGTGCCTGAAGGGGCCTACAGGGAGAACTGGAGAGGGACTTTGCACAGGGGCTTGCAGGGACAGGATGAAGGGGAGGGATGGAAGTTTGAAAGGGGAAGAGTGAGACTGGAGATTAGGAAGAAATTCTTCGGTGAGGGGGAGGGAGAGGCTGGAAGAGGTTGCCCAGGGAGGCTGTGGGAGGGTGGCAGCTGCAGTTTCCAAGGCACTCCTCCTGCAAGGGCAGAAACGTTCCCTGCCTTTGGCTCAGCCAAGGTTCAGCCCCAAAATGGCAGTGCCAGGAACAGGGGCAAGGAGCTGGGAGAGGGCAGGTTGAGACTGGAGAGGAGGAAGAAATTCTTTACAGGCTGGGGTCAGAGTGGCTGAGAGCTGCCAGAGAGGGACCTGGGGGTGCTGGTTGGCAGCTGCCTGAACATGAGCCAGCAGTGTGCCCAGGGGCCAAGAAGGCCAATGGCATCCTGGCCTGGGTCAGGAACAGTGTGGCCAGCAGGAGCAGGGAAGTCATTGTGCCCTGTGCTCAGCACTCTTAGGCCACACCTGGAGTCCTGTGTCCAGCTCTGGGCTCCTCAGTTCAAGAAGGACATTGAGAGACTTGAAGGTGTCCAGAGAAGGGCAACGAGGCTGGGGAGGGGTCTGGAGCACAGCCCTGTGAGGAGAGGCTGAGGGAGCTGGGGTTGCTTAGCCTGGAGGAGAGGAGGCTCAGGGGAGACCTCATTGCTCTCTCCAACTCCCTGAAGGGAGGTTGGAGCCAGGTGGGGGTTGGTCTCTTCTCTCTAGCAACCAGCCCCAGAACAAGAGGACACAGTCTCAAGCTGCACTAGGGGAAGTTTAGGCTGGAGGTGAGGAGAAAGCTCTTCACTGAGAGAGCGATTCATCATTGGGATGTGCTGCCCAGGGAGGTGGTGGAGTCCCCATCCCTGGAGGGGTTCAAGAGGGGACTGGACGTGGCACTCGGTGCCATGGTTTAGTCATGGGGTCTGTGGTGCCAGGTTGGACTGGATGATCTTCGAGGTCTCTTCCAACCTTGGTGACACTGTGACACTGGCACAGCTTGCCCAAGGAGCTTGGGGATGTCCCCTCCCTAGAGGTGTTCAAGGCCAGGCTGGAGGAGGCCTTGAGCACCCTGGGCCGGAGGGAGGTGTCCCTGCCCCCGGCAAGGAGCTTGGAACTGGCTGAGCTTTCAGGTCCCCTGCAGCCCAGCCTACCGCAGCTGACACAAGGCCAGCACACTCTCTGCCCCTCTGTGGCTGCCTCCTGCTCGAGCCTGTGCTCTCTGCCAACTCCCCAGGTGGCTCCTTCAGCGAGGAGACAGAGCAGAAGTTTGATCACTTCAGTGGACTCACAAATAACAGAGTGGCCACCCGGTAGAGCAGCACCTCCCAGCCCACTCTCTGAAGGAGCCAAGCCTCCTGCTTCTGTGATCTCCCTAAACCACTGCACAAAGAAGAAGAAGAAGAAGAAAGAATTACTATCAAGCTAAACAATCAAAACTCTTAATTAGCAAAGGTAAATTATTGTCTCCAAGATGCTTTCCTTCCCCCTTCTTAGGTGCTCAGACCACCACCCCCCCCCGTGCCTCCAGGCACTCCAGCTCTTGCTCCTGAGGTAGTTAGGAGCAGGCTTTGAAGCTCTGCACTTGGCTCCATGTCTTGACAGTTGCAACCTTCACCATCCCAACCTTCTCCCAGCACTTTTGCAGCACCATCTTTCCTCACAGCCACAGGTCCAGGCTGCAGCCAGCACACTTTGCCTTGGGCTGGGTAGCAGCACCCTCCACCTCTCCCTACCATTCACCTGCTTCAAGGCATCCACCTTGGTGTCTTGAAGCTCCTTATGACTCAAGCTTGGGGCTGCACCACTGATGCAAAAGCCTCTTCTTGAACACAGCTGGCACCTCCTGCCTCCATTTGAGCAAAGAAACACAGTGGGGGGGTGGGGGGGTGGAAAGCACCACCAGCACCACCCAACTGGAGCAGCTTTTCCTGAGCAGAAGAGGCTGAAGAGTGATTCAATGGCAGAGTGAAACCCTTGCACTCCCCAGCCAACTCCCTTCAGCACAGCACCTCCTGCAGAACCCTTTGCTACAGGACCAGCAGGGCAGCACCTGGAAGACTTTGCAGACCTCCTGCTGGACTCTGAATCCCCACTGCACAGTGAGCTCCTCACCTGGGTACACCTAGAGGTAGCTTTCTGAAGCTCAGGCCCTCTCCTGGGGGCTCAAAGATGGGGTTGAGTCGAGGCCTTGGATCATTGCTGTACCTTACAGAGGTTAACTTCATGGTTTCAGCAGCAGGGAGCTGGAGCTGTGCTGGTCCAGCCCCAGCTGTGTGAAGCTCCCAGTGGTGCTAAGTGTGTTGCCTCTGTTTGTTTGAGGACACACAAGGTTCTGTTGTTTTTTCCCCTCCTTTCTTTTCCCCCCCCCAGACACAGCTACTTGAATAAAACAAATGATTTAGCCACAAACCAACCCCCCTTCCCCCCCCCCCCCCAAAAAAATGCTTCAGTCTCCTTCTGCTCCCTGACAGTTCACCATTCCTGCTACTCTGCCTCTTGTGTCCTGTGCACAGACCTCTACAAGCAGCTGAAGGCAACAAAATCCTCACAGCTGACACCAGCTCAAGCCATGGAGGGGAGAGGGAGGGATTGAAACTGCTTCCAGCTAACTTGTGCCCTTCCAGGGCTGTTGTGAGGCTTAAAAGAATGCAGAAGTCCTTTTTTCCCCTCTCTCTCCTAATGCCTGTCCAAACTAATTCTGTCTTTTATCCCAGGGCCCAGGTGGTGGCATCTAGGAAAGGTTTTAAGCCTACTGTAAGTAAGTTGGACAACTCCATTTTGGTCTCAAGGTGATGCAGCCAAAGGAGGAGCTGAGTGAAGTGTCACAGGCAGGAGCCAGCAAGCTCAAGGTGATGCAGCCAAAGGAGCTGAGCTGAGTGAGGTGTCACAGGCAGGAGCCAGCAAGCTCAAGGTGATGCAGCCAAAGGAGGAGCTGAGCTGAGGTGGGTGAGGTGTCACAGCCAGGAGCCAGCAAGCTCAAGGTGATGCAGCCAAAGGAGCTGAGCTGAGTGAGGTGTCACAGGCAGGAGCCAGCAAGCTCAAGGAGATGCAGCCAAAGGAGGAGCTGAGCTGAGTGAGGTGTCACAGGCAGGAGCCAGCAAGCTCAAGGTGATGCAGCCAAAGGAGGAGCTGAGCTGAGTGAGGTGTCACAGGCAGGAGCCAGCAAGCTCAAGGTGATGCAGCCAAAGGAGCTGAGCTGAGTGAGGTGTCACAGGCAGGAGCCAGCAAGCTCAAGGTGATGCAGCCAAAGGAGGAGCTGAGCTGAGTGAGGTGTCACAGGCAGGAGCCAGCAAGCTCAAGGTGATGCAGCCAAAGGAGCTGAGCTGAGCTGAGTGAGGTGTCACAGCCAGGAGCCAGCAAGCTCAAGGTGATGCAGCCAAAGGATGAGCTGAGCTGAGTGAGGTGTCACAGGCAGGAGCCAGCAAGCTCAAGGTGATGCAGCCAAAGGAGGAGCTGAGCTGAGCTGAGTGAGGTGTCACAGCCAGGAGCCAGCAAGCTCAAGGTGATGCAGCCAAAAGGAGCTGAGGTGGGTGAGGTGTCACAGCCAGGAGCCAGCCAGCTCATGTTCCTCCTGCTAGTTCAGGAACCTCAGCTCTCTGTGAGGACTTCAGTTGGCCAACTGTTCATGGTTTGAAGGTGGAACTTAAGGGCTGCTTAGAAATGGGGGCCTCACCTTACCTCCTCTGGGTGTGCTCCTGCTGTGGTTGCTTTGCTGAGGTAGCACTTCAGATGTTTAGGATGGGGCAGCCTGCTCTAGTTGGAGATGCCTCTGCTTACTGCAGTGAGCTCAGCTGGACTGAATGAGCTTGAAAGGTCCCTTCCAACCCCAACCATTGGATGATTCTACCATTTGCTGGAGGAAGAGGGGTAGGGAGACACTGGAACAGGTTGCCCAGGGAGGTTGGGGGGGCTGAAAGTGTTCAAGGCCAGGCTGGATGAGGCCTTGAGCAAGCTGGGCTGGTGGGAGCTGCTCCTGCCCATGGCAGGGGGTTGGAACTGGATGATCTTTAAGGTCCCTTCCAACCCAAATGGATCTATGAATCAATCAATCCAGCAATGAACCTCTCTCTCAGTCCAGCTATGAACCTCCCTCTCAGTCCAGCTATGAACCTCCCTCTCAGTCCAGCTATGAACCTGCCCATGGCAGGGGGCTGGAACTGGATGATCTTTAAGGTCCCTTCCAACCCAAATGGATCTATGAATCAACCAATCCAGCAATGAACCTCTCTCTCAGTCCAGCTATGAACCTGCCCATGGCAGGGGGCTGGAACTGGATGATCTTTAAGGTCCCTTCCAACCCAAATGGATCTATGAATCAACCAATCCAGCAATGAACCTCTCTCTCAGTCCAGCTATGAACCTGCCCATGGCAGGGGGCTGGAACTGGATGATCCTTGAGCTCCCTTCCAACCCAACCCATTCTATGACTCTATTCTCTGAATCTCCTCCCACCAGGCTCTGGCTAAAACCACAAAGGGAGCTCTGGTTTGCTTTTGCCTCAGCACTGCCTGACAATCTCCTCCCCCACAGCCATTCAGGCTCCTTCAACACCAGGGAAAGAAGTGAGGGGGGTGAAAAAAAGAAAAGAAACCCTGAAACTTGCTTTATTCACTGCTCCTCCCTTCTGGGGGGGAGAGGTTAAGAGCAACATTACACCAAAGTAAACATGAACCAGCTTAGTTCTGCTTGCCCCCTGCAGCTGCTCAGCTGAAGTTTGGGCCCCAGGATCCAATTCTCTCACTCTAAAGTCATTTTTTTGGAAGGTAAGAGAGCAGGGCAAGAGGCTCTTGCTAATGAAGAGCTGACAGCTCAGCTCTGGAGCTCAAGATTCTCACTCAACAGCAAATCTTTGTCCCTTCCCAACTTCTCTCCCTGAAGGTGGTTCTAACCCCCAGGAGCACATCCTCCTGGCAGCTCCAAGTGTTCAGCATGCAGTTGCATGGCACAGCCCTGCTCCTCCAGCCCCCTTTGTTGAGCTGGGGGATGCTTTATTCCTCCTGCTCCAAGCTTTCTGGCAGCAGCACCTCTGGGCCTGAGCCCCCCTCAGCCTGGTGCTTGTTCTTCAGGCCCAGAGCCCTGCTCACCAGCCTCTTTGCCACCACGGTGTCGGTCTGGGGTCGTTCCTTTGCAAGGTGAAGGAGTTCTAGGTTAAAACCAAAGGAAAAACAAGAGTTAAAATGGTTCAGTGAGTGCTGGTTCAGGAAGAGCCTGGTGGCTAAAGCCATAGAAGGGTTGGTTGCTGTTTTCTCAGCTCCTTTACACAGTTAACCCAGGAGTGGAAGCAAATCCTTCCACCCCTAGCCACTCAGGCAGCTCTTCTGGCAGAGAGGAGCCTCCAGTGTGGGACTGGGCTGGTGAGACACTGGCACAGGTTGCCCAGGGAAGCCTCATCCTGGAGGTTTTGAAGGCCAGGCTGGCTGTGGCTGTGAGCAACCTGCTGTGGTGGGAGGTGTCCCTGCCCATGGCAGGGGGTTGGAACTCAATGATCTTTAAGCTCCTTTCCAGCCCTGCCCATTCCATGACTCTATTTCAACCCTGTGCTCCCATAACAAACCACTTAGGGCAGCAGGAAGGGATGGAAGGAGACCTGCAGAGGCCAGAGGCAGGCTGGAACTCCCTTGGGGCAGCAGGGAGGTGGTGGAAGCCTCCTGCCTGGAGGTGTTTGCAGCCAGGCTGGATGTGGCTGTGAGCAGCCTGCTGTGGTGTGAGGTGTCCCTGGCCATGGCAGGGGGGTTGGAACTGGCTGAGCCTTGAGGTCCCTTCCAGCCCTGGCATTTTGATTCTGTGACTTCACCTTCAAAAGCTGTTTGGCTGTGCACAAAGCTCCAGGCCCCTCCTGCAATGGCACAGAGAACTGTTCCCCAATTCCCTTCAGGAGCAGCTTCCTCCTCCCCATTCCTGACAGAATGCAGCAGGTCACAGCTCAGAGAGCAAAAGGAAGGTGGCACAGTCCAGCCCCTTCCTCCAGGCACAGCAAAGCCTGAGCTCCCCTTGGAGTGATCAACCCCCCAGGCTTTAGCCTTAGGAAGCAGCAAGGAAAGCAAAACTCTGCATTAAAAAACCAATCTAAAATCATTAAGAGTGGCTCAGGTTGGAAAGGACCTCAGAGATCATCACCTCCCCAGCCACAGGCAGGGACACCTCTCAACTCCACTCAGCTGCTCCAAGCCACATCCACAGCCTGGCCTTGAACACCCCCAGGCAGGAGGCAGCCACAGCCTCCCTGGGCAGCCTGGGCCAGGCTCTCACCACCCTCACACTGGAGAGCTTCTTCCTCAGCTCCACTCTAACCCTGCTCTGCCTCAGCTTCAAACCATTCCCCTTGGCCTGGCTCTACACTCCCTCAGCAGAAGTCTCTCTGCAGCCTTCCTGCAGGATCCCTTCAGCTCCTGGAAGGCATTGTTCTGGTAGCCACCTTCAGCAGCAATGCATGCACCAAAAAACCCCTTCCCCCCAGGTGCACAGCAGGTCTGGATTTGGCCTTTTCCTGACCATTTAAGCAGCAAACCTTTGCACATTTATTCTATCCAGTTAGCCATGGTGGGTCTGGGGGGGGATGGAGGGGAGGGGGGAGGCTTTGCTTGCTTGTCCAGGAGGTTGTGGTTTTTTTTTCCCTGCCTAAAAGCTTCAATGAAGGCAAACAAATAACTCAAGAAGGGGCAGGTTCAAAGCAGCCACAGCTTGGGAAGAGAAAAACTGCCACTTTTGAAACACAGCTCAAAGAAGGAGGGGGAAAAGGGCACAGAGAGAGAGAGAGAGAGACTGCCAGGTAATTAAGCCTTGAAACCACAAATTAAGCTAAGAAACAGCAAGAGTTTGCTGCTCAAAGTAACTTCCAAGCAGAGCTCCTCCCCACCATTCCCCAGGAGGAGTTCAGAACCTGGGGCTGAAGCTCCAGCACCCAGACTCAGAGGGTGTGACTGAAACCATGGAAGGAGACAAAGTGGCAAAAGCCAAAGGCAGCTCTTTGCTGTTCTCCCTCAATCCAAGCAGCCTCAGGAAACTGGAGCTGTGACAGTGTCCCTTGAAAGCCTTCCCTGCTGGGACTGGGCCCTGCAGAGCCACCAGAGTGGTTTGTACATTGCCAAGCCTCTGCTGCCCCCCAAGCTCCATGGCATCTCTTTAGCACTATAACTGATTTACCATAATGATTTGAACAAGGCAATAAAGGCAATAAACCAATCTTGATGGCTTAACCTGAACCATTTCTTTCCCTTCACCTAATCCTGCATGGGACTCCTGCTGGACTGGGCAGAAAAACTCCCTGGGCAGCCAGAAGGTTGAGCTGGAAAAGAGCTGAAGGATCATCCAGGCCAACCACTGGCTGACTCTGCCAAGGCTGGGGTTGAGGCATGGCCCTCAGCACCACAGCTCTGTGGCTCTGAAACACCTCCAGGGATGGGGATTTAACCACCTCCTTGTGCCAGGCTTTGAGAACCCTGTCAGGGAAGAAGTTTCTTCCAATCTCCAACCCTAAACCTCCCCTGGGGCAAGCTGAGGCTGTTTCCTCTTCTCCCAGCACTTGTCACTAGGTGGAAGAGCCCAACCCCCACCTGGCTCCAGCCTCCCTTCAGGGAGCTGTAGAGAGCAATGAGGTCTCCCTCAGCCTTCTTTTTTCCAGGCTCAACAGCCCCAGCTCCCTCAGCTGCTCCTCCCCAGCCCTGTTCTCCAGACCCTTCCCCAGCTTCCTTGCCCTTCTCTGGCCCTGCTCCAGCCCCCAGCCTCCTGAGCTCCCTGCTCCAGCTGCCTGCTCAACACCCTTAGAACTTCCCCCAAGAGGCAAACAGCTCAAGCAAGACCATGGCTGAAGCTCACCAAAGGGTTTAGGTGGGAAGGAAGGAAAAGGCAGGAGGTTTAATGATGCTTTTTGTGGCTCAGTCCTTGCACAGCAGGAGAGGAGTGAGTGAGAGCTTGGGGGGGCTCTCTCCTGTGCCCAGAAGACAACCTGGCCTTGGCCTTGACCTGTGCCAAGCAACCAAGCAGTGCAGCAGCAGGGCTGCTTTCTGCTGGAGTTTTGGCACAGCCATGGTACAGACTGAGCTGAAACCACTGTAAAGGAAAGAAGCCAAACCCCAAAACTGCAACTTGAGGCTGGTCCTGGAGCCTCTGCAAGAGCTCCCTGCCCTGTGGTGCCACCAAAGAGCCCCCAGAAACCCAGAACTGCTGCTCCTTAGTGCAAGTCTTGCCCACTTTCACCTGTCCTGGGGACCACTCAAGCTCCAGGGAAGGGGTAAAGGCACTACAAGCAGTAATGGAACAGTGATTGAGACAAGAGGTTGCCTTACTTGGTCTCTGCAGGGCCTTGATCTTGGACTGCTTGGTGGCATGGACCAAGGGGCGGATCTTGAGAGCAGGGTAACGGCGTCCCAGGGCCTGAGAAGCTGCAGGGAACAGAGAGTGGTGAACAGGGAGGGAAACCCTGAGGGGAAACAAAAAAGCTCAGCCCATGGGGTACCAGCACTGCAAACCTGAGCTGCAGCAGCTGATGGGCTGACATCCCAGGCACAGAATGGCCTAGGCTGGAAGGGAGCTCACCTGCTCCAGCCTCCCCACCACAGGCAGGGCCAGCTCTCAGCCAGACTCAGCTGCTCAAGGCCTCATCCAGCCTGGCCCAGCACCCCCAGGCAAGAGGCAGCCACAGCCTCCCTGGGCAGCCTGGGCCAGGCTCTCACCACCCTCACACTGAAGAACTTCTTCCTCAGCTCCACTCTAACCCTGCTCTGCCTCAGCTCCAAACCATTCCCCTTGGCCTGGCTCTAGACCCCCTCAGCAAAAGTCTCTCTGCAGCCTTCCTGCAGGATCCCTTCAGCTCCTGGCAGGCAGCTCTGAGGTCCCCCTGGAGCCTTCTCCTCTGCAGGCTGCACAGCCCCAGCTCCCTCAGCCTGTGCTCCCAGCAGAGCTGCTCCAGCCCTTGGAGCATCTTTGTGGCCTCCTCTGGCCTCCCTCCAGCAGCTCTGTGGCCTTCTCCTGCTGGGGACAGCAGAGCTGGAGGCAGGATTGGAGGTGAGGTGTGAGCAGAGCAGAGCCCAGGGGCAGAATCCCCTCTGCTGCCCTGCTGCCCACACTGCTCTGGCTGCAGCCCAGCACTCAGCTGCCTTTGGGCTGCAGCAGAGCACTGCTGGCTCCTGGGGAGCTGCTCAGCACCCAGCACCCCCAAGGCTCTTGCTTCAGGGCTGCTCTCAACCCACTCTGTACCCAGCCTGGATCTGTCCCTTAGTTGGCTCAAGCCAGCTGCAGGACCCTGCACTGTGATTTGTTGAACCTCAAGACCTATCAACAGCTACACTCATTCTGGTCACCTCAGGCTTCCATCACATGTTCCTGACACAGGAAGAGTCCCAAGAAAATAGAAACCTCTTCTAAAAGCCAAATCTGTTGTTGTTAGACTAAATCCCAAGGGCAGAACAGGAGCTTTGGGACCACACACAGTGCTGGATGGAAACTTAGAACCACAGAATTGTCAGGGCTGGAAGGGACCTCAAGGCTCAGCCAGTTCCAACCCCCTGCCATGGGCAGGGACCCCTCACACCACAGCAGGTTGCTCACAGCCACATCCAGCCTGGCCTTCTAAACCTCCAGGGGTGAAGCTTCCACCACCTCCCTGGGCAACCTGTGCCAGGCTCTCACCACCCTCCTGGGGAACAACTTCTTCCTGGGGTGGCTTTGCCCTGAGCTTGGGGATGCTCATCCCCACGGAGATCACTTTGCCAGGAGGCTCAGGCACCTGTGTGCCATGCTCCAGGATCCCCAGGAGATTCCTGCAGGCTCAGAGGGATTCTGTCTAGTTACAAGAGGAAAAAAGGACTAAGCAGGAACCCAGATGAGCTTCCAGCAGCTCAGCAGGAGTCACTCCACGTGCAAAGGGTGTCCTGCCTGTCACCCAAGCCAGTTAAAATCCTCCTGGCTCTTGCCCACCAGAGTCTCCCCACTCCCCCAGGCCAGCTGCAGCTTCTCAAGCTTGAGGCAGCCAGGAAGAAAGCTGTGCTGATCCCCAAGCACCTTTGACTGGAGCTCAGCCCACGTGCAAGACTCAAGAGGCACATCACAAAGCAGAGCATCGGTGCAGGGGCACTGCTAGAGCAGGGAAACCCTGGCCAGGAATGGAAGCACTCTACCTGTGGACAGGCTGGAGAAGATTCCCAGGGCATGTGTGTCATCCACCCACAGGAGTTTGAAGCCACTCTCACTGAAATGAAAAGGTAACAGGAGAATATGCATTAAGAAGAAAGAAAACCCCACCCAGGAGAGCCCATCAGAGCCCTGTGCTGCTCACAGCTGGGGCTGCTCAAACCATTCTGCTCATTTGCCACGAGGGGAAGGCAAGGACTCATGGAATCCTGGAATGGATCAGGCTGGAAGGGACCTCAGAGATCAGCCACTCCAAACCCCTGCAATGGGCAGGGCCAGCTCTCAGCCAGACTCAGCTGCTCAAGGCCTCATCCAGCCTGGCCTTGAACACCCCCAGGGAGGAGGCAGCCACAGCCTCCCTGGGCAGCCTGGGCCAGGCTCTCACCACCCTCACACTGGAGAGCTTCTTCCTCAGCTCCACTCTAACCCTGCTCTGCCTCAGCTTCAAACCATTCCCCCTTGGCCTGGCTCTAGACCCCCTCAGCAAAAGTCTCTCTGCAGCCTTCCTGCAGGATCCCTTCAGCTCCTGGCAGGCAGCTCTGAGGTCTCCCTGGAGCCTTCTCCTCTGCAGGCTGCACAGCCCCAGCTCCCTCAGCCTGTGCTCCCAGCAGAGCTGCTCCAGCCCTTGGAGCACCTTTGTGGCCTCCTCTGGCCTCCCTCCAGCAGCTCTGTGTCCTTCTCCTGCTGGGGACAGCAGAGCTGGAGGCAGGATTGGAGGTGAGGTGTGAGCAGAGCAGAGTCCAGGGGCAGAATCCCCTCTGCTGCCCTGCTGCCCACCCTGCTCTGGCTGCAGCCCAGCACCCAGCTGCCTGCAGGGCTGCAGGAGGCACTGCTGGCTCCTGGGGAGCTGCTCAGCACCCAGCACCCCCAAGGCTCTCTCTTCAGAGCTGCTCTCAACCTAGAGGTCTCCCCTCAGCCTCCTTTCCTCCAGGCTGAACAACCCCAGGTTGTCCTCACCACAGCTGCTCTCCAGAGCCTTCACCAGCTTCACAGAATCATTCTGCCTGGAAGAGACCTTCAAGATCATCAAGTCCAAGCTCTGTTGCCCTTCTGTGGGCCCACAGCAGCACCAAAATGTCCCTGCTAGAGACAGCTCCCAGATGTTCTGGCAGCACAGGAAGCAGAAGTGCCTGGCTGCACTGAGCACCACTGATCACTGCCACAGGGCTGAACTGGGATCAGATCCTGCTCTCACTTCAGCACATTGCTCTGCTCCCTCTGTTGACACCACAAATGTTGTCCCCAGCAGCAGGACTGAGGCCTTTTCCTCACAAGGATTTATGTAAGCACCTTAATTTCACTCAGGCACTGGACCACAACACAAAGAAGCTCCTAGAGAGCAACTAAAGGCTCTCACTGAAGGCACAGCAGTAGGAGGTGGAGGGCTGTGAGCTGTGAGGCCTGGCTGAGAGAGTTGGGGTTCCTCAGCCTGGAGAAGAGAGGGCTCCAGGGAGACCTTCTGGAGGCCTTTCATAGAGTCACAGAACTGTCAGGGTTGGAAGGGACCTCAAGGCTCAGCCAGTCCCAACCCCCTGCCATGGGCAGGGACACCTCACACCACAGCAGGTTGCTCACAGCCACATCCAGCCTGGCCTTCAAACCTCCAGGGATGAGGCTTCCACCACCTCCCTGGGCAACCTGTGCCAGGCTCTCACCACCCTCCTGGGGAACAACTTCTTCCTCACATCCCATCTGAATCTCCCCACTTCCAGTTTTGCTTCCAGAACCTAAAGAAAGCTGGGGACAGACTTTTGAGCAGGGTTTGAACTAAACAGGGAGAGACTCAGCCTGGAGAACAGGGAGAAATGTTTGACCCAGAGTGGTGAGAGCCTGTCCCTGGCTGCCCAGGGAGGGGGGAGATGCCCAATCCCTGGCACCATTGCAGGTCAGGTTGGTTGAGGCTCTGAGCAACCTGCTCTAGTTGGGGGTGTCCCTGCTGACTGCAGTGGGGTTGGACTGGATGACCTCTAAAGGTCTTCCCACCCAAAGCAGTCCCTGGTTCTGGTTCTGTGGGTGTATGACAGAGCCCTGGGGAACAGGTTGGGTTTTAAACTGCTCATGAACTGCAGGGAAACTTCCTTGAAGGCAGGGAAAGTGTAAGAGGCTGAGGGAGCTGGGGTTGCTTAGCCTGGAGAAGAGGAGGCTCAGGGGAGACCTCATTGCTCTCTACAACTCCCTGAAGGGAGGTTGTAGCCAGCTGGGGGTTGGTCTCTTCTCCCAGGCACCCAGCAGCAGAACAAGAGGCCACAGTCTCAAGCTGTGCCAGGGGAGGTTCAGGCTGGAGGTGAGGAGAAAGCTCTTCCCAGGTAAAGGAATTGGCCACTGGAATGTGCTGCCCAGGGAGGTGGTGGAGTCCCCATCCCTGGGGGTGCTCAAGCAAGGCCTGGCTGTGGCCCTTGGAGCCGTGGTTCAGCTGTCAGGAGGTGTTAGGGGATAGGTCATGGGTTGGACTTGCTGAGCTCTGAGGCCTTTTCCAACCTGCTCGATTCTATGGTAAGAGAGGAGGGCATGAAGGAAGGTGCAGCAGGCTCTGTTGAGCCTTCAAGGCTGCACACTGCTGTGAGGCACTCACTGGAAGTCAGAGAACACCTCCAAGAGCTGCTCTGTCTTCATGGCTGGGGAGAAGTCGTAGATCTCAGTGACGTGGCCGAAGTCCCCCTCGGTGAGCTGTGCCTCTCCATAGGTGGAATAATCAAAGCTGATCTTCTCAATGCTGATGTCCTTCACGCTCAGGTAGTTCACAATCTGAGAAGGTTCAGCCAAACACTCACCATTACACCCAAAGAGCTCCACCTCAAAGAGCAACCTCCCCCCTACACACACCCCCCGCCCCGAGCTCCGCCTTGCTTCCTGCAAACCCCCTTCAGGGCCACCCTCCCGCCAGCAGCTGCAGCCGGCCCCCAGCCCAGGGATTCTGCCCCCACCAGCTGATGGACTTCCCCACAGCCGCCCCCTCAGCCCCCATCCATGCCCCCAGGTCTCTCCCCAGGGCCAAACCTCTGCGAAGAGCTCTGCTGTGCAGTCATCCTCGGGGCTGCTCTGCCCAGGGCCACCTCTGCTCTCCTCCTTATCTCCTGCAGCCAAATGCAGCTCATCCCACAAGCCAGGACCTTCCTTGTCCTCCTCTTCTGCCACAGGCACCTTCCCACCGTGGTTCTGCCCAGGAGCATCCACCCAAGCCTCCTTCTGCTCCTCAGCAGCTGCTGGGTCTGGTTCAGGCACAGCCTGAGGCTCATTTGGGGCTTCTGGGGGGTTCTGGTCAGGCTCCAGCTGGACATCACTGGGGCCCTCTTGGTCCTGGCTTTGCAGTTTGGAGGAGCCTCCCTCCTGCTCCGTGCCAGCACTCAGAGAGTCCTTGGCCTGCTCTTCAGGCAGTGACACGTTGCCACCTCTCTCCTGGCTCCTGGCAGCAGCACAGCTCTTATCTTGGTTTTCCAGCAGCAGCCCCAGAGCAGCACTCGACTCTGCCACCGCGGGGCCGCTCCTGCCGGCACCTTCTGGCGGGGAGGAGGGTTTGCCGCGCTGCCCGGCGCCCGCCTCCTGGCTGGGCTGGCGTGCAGCCTGCAGCTGGCACGGGGGGGTGCTGCCTGCCGCCCCAACAGCGTTCTCACAGCTCGAATCCCGCTCTTCAGCTTCAGCCGGGCTCGCTTTGGGTGCAGAGGGAAGGGAACCTGAACAGTCCTTGTCCTGACCGTCCTGCCCGGAGGCCTCGCTGCCGCTCTCCACACCGCACGGAGGACGCTGGGCGTCGCTGCCGTCCTTCCCGCCTGCAACACGCTCCTCAGCGGCCTCCTGCTGCTCCCCACGGGCCGAGGACTCACCACTTGGGCTACCTCCAGGCTCGCCCAGCTCCTCCTGGCCATCCCCAGCCGAAGCTTCGGGGCAGACCTCTCCTCCTTGCGCCTGGCTGCCCCGGGCTCTGCTGCGGCTG
This sequence comes from Colaptes auratus, assembly GCA_015227895.2. Taxonomy (NCBI): domain Eukaryota; kingdom Metazoa; phylum Chordata; class Aves; order Piciformes; family Picidae; genus Colaptes; species Colaptes auratus. The sequence continues at coordinate 5,242,347 of JAAWVA010000037.1, forward strand.
CCGCCAGGCTCTCCTGCTCGGCCTTCCTGCGCATGGCCTTGGGGAGGTAGAGAGCTTTATCTGGTTTCCTCCTGGGGGGCCTCTGTATCCTGCCAGAGCCCACACAGGCGCGGGAGCCATCCCCGTGCGCGTCCCCAGCGTGCCGCTGCCGGCCGCCCCGGCCCCCCCGGCCCCACGGCTGCGCAGGGCGGTGGAGCCTCGAGGGGTTGCTGCTGGCCTTGGGCTCGCTGGGCTTGGTCTCACTGGGCAGCCTGGGAGCAAGAGAAGTGGCAAGAGGTGAGCAGAGGAAGCCAAGGGACGGGGTGGGTGGGAAACAGACAGGAGGACAAGGTTCAACTCCCCCTGTGCTCAGCGCTGCTGAGGCCACAGCTCGAGCGCTGGGGGCAGTTCTGGGCTCCTCACTCCAAGAAGGACATTGAGGAGCTGGGGCAGGGCCAGAGAAGGGCAAGGAAGCTGGGGAAGGGTCTGGAGAACAGGGCTGGGGAGGAGCAGCTGAGGGAGCTGGGGGAGTTTAGCCTGGAGAAAAGAAGGCTGAGGGGAGACCTCATTGCTCTCTACAGCTCCCTGAAGGGAAGCTGGAGCCAGGTGGGGGTTGGGCTCTTCTCCCTAGTGACAAGTGCTGGGAGAACAGGAAACAGCCTCAGCTTACCCCAGGGGAGGTTTAGGTTGGAGACTAGAAGAAACTTCTTCCCTGAAAGGGTTCTCAAAGCCTGGCCCAGGCTGCCCAGCGAGGTGGCTGAATCCCCAATCCCTGGAGGTGTCTCGAAGGGGCAGAGATGTGGCACCGAGGGCCATGGTTTAACCCCAGCCTTGATACAGTTGGCAAATGGTTGGACTGGATGATCTTAAAGGTCTTTGCCAACCAAAACCATTTCATGACTCAATGAAATCCAGACAGGAGTCAGCAAATAGGGACAGAAAAGAGTCTCTGTTCTCTTCATGACTGGAGGATGCCACCAGTAAGAGAGAGCCACCGTTTGTGAAGGAGCACCACACAGACTTCATCCCTGTGAGCTGGAACACAAACCCCATGGCCACAGAAAGAGAAGCAAGGGGACATCTCCCACACCCTACCTGACAGCTGAGTGACAGATGACTGTCCTCCTCCTCCAGCCTTCTCCCACAGAGAAGCTGCTCAACAGGTCCACATTCTCCACGGTGCGATGGATCAGGTACCTGAGGCGACTGGACAGGGGAGGGAACAGCAGCACCCTGAAAAGAGAGGGGTGCAGGGCATCAGCAGCTTGCAGGAGGGAAAAGACAGGATGAGAACCCAGCAGGAAACCTCTCTCCTCCTGATCATTCCCAGTGTGGGGTCTCCAGCCAAGCCCCAAAAGAGCTGAAATCCCTTCTCCACCCCAGATGCCAGGCTGGATGTGCTCACCTGGCACACTTGGGCTGCTGGGACTGCCTGCTCCCAGGTCCTTGGGCTGGGACACCCATTCCTGCCAGCAATCCATGCTGGGAATGACTGGGAACCAGCAGCAGAAGGCTGCTACTTGGTTCCCTTCTTTCCAGCCTGAGTGTGCTCCAGAAAGCAGCAACCTAACAGAGCATGGGGAGGGATGAGCAAGCACCAGCCCTCGAGTCCAGTGCCTTCAGACAGGATTTGACAACTCCACTTTGGTTTCTGAGTGGTTTCCAGTCACAGGAAAAGCAACAAATCAAATATTTATGGCTGGTAGAAGCTGGCAGGAAACTTAATTAAACAATCTCAGCCCTGCTCCTCTCTGCCAGCCTCTTTTTAGCCATCTCAAGGGTGTCAAAGGTGACTGGCTCAGGGATTAGGTCCAGTTAAATTCAGCCTGGCTGAAGGAAAACGATGCAGCAACCCAAGGGGATGGGGTCTGCTGCCATGGGAGAGGATCCAGCCATCAGGAAACCCTCAGCAGAGAGGGGAAGTGAAACAGCTTGACTCTGAAACTCGTCAGGCTGATAGTGAGCTGGGCCAGATGTGCCCAGCACCATCTGGGTGGTGGTGCAAAAGCCACCAGCACCCAAAGCTAATCTGCTTGAAGGAGCACAAGGAGACAAACCCCACGTTGATCCTCAGCCTGCAGGGATGCCCCGAGCCAGGCTGGAGCTCTGCAGCCAGCCAGACCTCGCAGCCGTGCTCCAAACGCTGCTGCACCAACCCAGCTGCAGTTTCCATCCCACGGAGCCGATGCAGAACGGGGGACAAGGTGCCAATGCCCCTGCAGTGGCGTGTGCCACCACCCAGGGACTGCACACAGCGGCAGGGAGGGGATCACCCCCCGCAAAGACCCCTCTGCAGCTAGCTGGTGCCCACCGTGGCTGGGCACCTACCTGTGGTGCTGCCCTTGCAGCATGAAGTGCTCCAGCTCCTCCGTGATCCTGCCCACGAACTCATCCTCGTTGGGCGACAGGAACACGCCGTCCATGCAGCGCAGCGCCAGGGCGGCAGCGATCAGGAGGCCTGAGGAGGGCCAGGGACACGTGGGAGAAGTGGCGGCAGGGGAGATGGCCCCACGGGCACCCGGCACGCCTCCTCCTCCGCACCTCTGACCCAGCCGCAGGCCTGAGCCCTGCCCCTGTGCGGCTCCGTGCAGCGCTCAGCACCCTGGGCAGGCACAAGGCCGCGGGCACCCCCGATCGCCCCTCCTGCAGCACTTCAACTCTTTCCTTGCGAACCCCATTTCTTTCCCTGCACAGCCCCAGCACCCTGTGCGGCTCCGTGCAGCCCTCAGCACCCCCAGGGCAGCATCCTGCGCTGATCTGGGCACCCCAATGCCTCCTCCTTTTCCTTCTGCTCCCTCAGCACCACGTGCTGCTTTTTGCACCCGGTTACCCTCCCCCCTCCCTTCCCACGCACCCCCAGCACCCTGTTACCGCCCCCCCCATCCATGCACCCCAGCTCCCCGCGACCCCCCATTCCTGCCCAGAACCCCGGGAACTCCTCCACAGCCCCCGAAGCCCTTGTACGCCCAGCAGCCCCCTCCCTTCACCCCTCCGCTGCACCCCCACGAGGCTCCGTGCACCCCCAGACCACCTCTCCTGGTACAACCCCGCACCTTACCGGCTCGGCGCCCCCCGCTCCAGTGCCCCCCAAGGCCGCCCTCACCGCCAGGCCCGGCCCAACGGCTCCACCCTCTGCGGCGCCTGCGCCCGGCCCAGGCCCCGGCCTCGGCCCTGGCCTCGGCTCCTCCCACCGGGCGGCTCCACCCCGGCCCACGCCCCGGCCACGGCCTCGGCTCCTCCCACCCGGCAGCTCCGCCCCGGCCCGGGCCGCGGCCTCGGCTCCTCCCAACGGGCGGCTCCACCCCGCCTTCGGCCCCGCCTCCTCCCGCCGGGCAGCCCGGCCCCCGGCTAGCGGAGGGATGGGGGCAGCTGCATGGGACCCCCGGCAGGGTGGGAAGCGAGGTTACAATGCGCGGGTTCGGTGCGGGGAGCCCTGTTAGGCACCCCCCGGCACGGCCCCAAAACACCGAGCCCTGCAAAAACAAAGAAGTGGTTGGGGCTGGAGTCACCTCGGGCAGGGAGGTGGCAGCCGGTGGAAACAGATCCCAGCTACGAGAGCTGTGAAGCTGAGACCAGCTCCTTTCCCCTCAGCTCCAGCTCCCTGTAATTCAGCCTTTTTCTGGAACAGCTGGAAGAATACACTGACTTTTGTACTGGGTACCTGGAATCCTGGGGTCAGTTTGGGACCTCCCTCACTCCAAGGACAGTGAGGGGTTGGAGCATGTCCAAAGAAGGGCAAGGAAGCTGGGGAAGGGTCTGGACGACAAGAGGAAGGGCTGAGGAGCCTGGAGTTGCTGACCCTGAAGAAAAGGAGGCGGAGGGGAGACCTTCTGGCTCTCTACAACTCCCTTGAGGGTTCCCAACTGAGAAATTGCTGCTGTTAGGTGGGGAGGGAGGGTGATGAGAACTAACCACAGGGTTCCTTCATATCATAGAATCATAGCATCAGTCAGGGTTGGAAGGGACCACAAGGATCAGCTAGTTCCAACCCCCCTGCCATGGGCAGGGACACCCCACACTAGATCAGCCTGGCCAGAGCCTCATCCAGCCTGGGCTTAAACACCTCCAGGGATGGGGCCTCAACCACCTCCCTGGACAACCCATTCCAGGGCTTCACCACTCTCATGGGGAAGAACTTCCTCCTCACCTCCAGCCTGAATCTCCCCACCTCCAGCTTCATTCCATTCCCCTAGTCCTATCACTGCCTGAGATCCTGAGAAGTCCTTCCCCTGCCTTCTTGTAGGCCCCCTGAAGACCCTCATTATTTCACTTGTAGGAGCAGAAAAGACCAATGTGTGGACTCCTTAATGGGCTCAACATGCTGAGAGACACACAGAGAAGTCCAAGGCAGCACAAGCTCATCAGAGCAAGGAGACACTCTGAGAGGTCCAAGGCAGCACAGCCTCATCAGAGCAAGGAGATACTCTGGGAGGTCCAAGGCAGCACAGCCTCATCAGAGCAAGGAGATACTCTGGGAGGTCCAAGGCAGCACAGCCTCATCAGAGCAAGGAGGTATTCTGGCCATGCTCTCACAAAATCCTCCTGCTGCCTCTCTCCCCTTAGCTGCTGATTGCTCCAAATTACCATACAGATTGGGGCTGTGATTCCACAAGAGCTTCTGCCAGGCTTCTCCAAGCATCCACAGACCCTCAGCCAGTCTTCACCCCTGTCGGGTGCTGCTTTCCTCGGAGGCCAACCCCTGGCCTCTGCCTGATGAGGAAAGCAGCTGCTGATCTCCAAACTGGAAGCTAAATCAGGCAAGACAGCCACCTCCACCAGCCACATCTCCTCCCCTCTCTCCCACTTTTTCTCTGCTAAATCCATTCCTCCTAAAGCTGAGAAATCACTTCGGGGCAGCTCCCCAGCACAAGTTTAAATGCAGACAATAAGTGGACAAAAAAAAAAGAAGCCCCAAAGGATTACATCACTTCTCCATTGCTTTTTGCAAGCTCACCCTGCAAGAAAGACAGGGAGGTGCTGGAGTCTGTCCAGAGAAGGGCAAGGAAGGCGGTGAAGGGTCTGGAGAACAGAGCTGGGGAGGAGCAGCTGAGAGAGCCGGGGGCCTTCAGCCTGGGGAAAAGGCTGAGGGGAGACCTCAGTGCTCTCTACAGCTCCTGGAAAGGAGGCTGCAGCCCGGTGGGGGTTTGTAGAGCCCTTCTCCTTAGTAAGAAGCAACAGGAGAAGAGGAAATGGCCTCAGAGCTGCCTCAGGGGAGATTTTGGTTGTGGAGAAGGAGAAGGTTCTACAGGAGGCTGAGTCTTAGCAGCGCTCCTCCGGAAAACCCCGAGCACAGACCCTGGAGATGCAGTGAGCTCCGCTCCCTCCCACGCCCATTCCGCTGTAACTCGACTCTAATTGGGCTCTATTGGCTAATTACCCTGCCTCTGTAATTAGCACTTTCTGCCTTTTTTCCCCTTGAACGTTTCGCTGGGGAGGGGGGAAGAGGCTTTTCTGCTGTGCCAAAGCTGTCTCAGATTCAAGGCGGCGTGGATGTGCTGCTGCTGCCGTGTTGAAGCAGGAATGGATCAGAACACCTTCCTCAAGTCCCCACCTTGAAATGCTGGGGGCTCTTCCCCTGCTGTGTCGACCCCCAGTTCCCCAGACACAAGCTCCCAGCTACTCAGGGAGAGGCTGATTAGGGAGCAGAGGTGAGGCAGAAGGGCTCCTGGAGAAGGCATTTTTATTGGAACAAGACAGCAAGGGAAGGATCATTAATGGAATGGGAGAGAAAGGGGATGAGAGGGAGAGCAAAGTGAAAGAGGGAAGAAAGGCCAGGCAAAGGAGGAAGATGTGGTGGAGGCACAGAAACCAAACCAGCAACCTTCTTGCTTGAACACCCAACTTCCTCCTCCACCCTCAGACTGACGGGCTCAGACTCTGTCGTTCCCAAAGGGAATTGTCACAGCTCCTGGCTCCAAACCACAGCTTGTGCTCATCCCTGGTTGCCCTCAGCCCTGCCTGTCCCAGCAGAGAAAGGCTGCCTCTTGCTCCAGGCACCGGGGCCAACCTTTGGCGTGCAGAATCCTTCCCTGCAACAGGCTCCAGACAAGCTGCTGCCAAGCAGAGCCTCAAGGCTCCAGGTGAGGCGGCGGCAGCCTGTCCAGACCTGCAGGATAATCTGCCTGAGCAAAGGAGACACAGGTGAGCCCAAGAGGGTTCTCCAAGCAAGGCCATTCCTGCACAGCCCACCCCCAGAGCTGCCTTCCCCACACAGCACAGTCCCAGCGAGCAGAAGGCGGCAGCAGCAGCCAGTCCTGCCAGCAGCGCTGTGCCCATTGAGCAGCCTCGGGCTGGTGGCCTCTTGGACACAACCGAAGCAGGCTCTGTCCCTACAAGCACAGCTGTGTTTGTGCTTCATGGGCTGTGGAGCAGAAGCTCAGCAGACCACACAAGTCTTTGCTTGCTCAGATGAAGTCCCCAGGACGGTGGAATTTGAGCCCTTGCCTTTCAGCCTTCTGCAGAAAGCATTTTTAACCTGGGTCAACTTGAGGGAGCAGCCAGCAGATCTCTGCTGCCCACCCGGGCCGGAGCTGAAACTGCAAGCCAGAAACCCACATCTCTGAACGCCCTCCCCCGAGCCATCTGAGAGGTCGCTCTGGCTGCTCCGTGCCTGCTAACACAAACTGCTGCCCAGAAAGAGCATACATCCACGTCATCCTCAACCTGCTCAGAAAGCAGGGAACTGCAGCTGTGTCCCTGCTTCCATCTCTCCTTGAGCCCATCTCACCACCCCATTCCTGGATCATAGGATGTTAGGGGTTCGAGGGGACCTCTGGAGATCTTCCAGTCCAACCCCCTCTGCCAAAGCAGGAGCAGAGAATTCAGCACAGGTCACACAGGAACACATCCAGATGGGGCTGGAAAGGCTCCAGAGAAGGAGAGTCCACAACCTCTCTGGGCAGCCTGCTCCAGACCTCTGGGAGCCTCACACTGAGGAAGTTGCTGAGGTGGAACCTCCTCTGCTGTAGTTTATATCCATTGCCCCTTAACCTATCCCATGGTGCAGCTGAGCAGAGCCTCTCCCTTCCTTTCTTCGCAGAAAGGGAGACTGGCCATTGGGATGTGCTGCCCAGGGAGGTGCTGGAGCCACCAGCGCTGGAGGTGTTTAGGAGGAGCCTGGGTGAGGCCCTTGGTGCCATGGTTGAGTTGATCAGATGGTGTTGGGTGACAGGTTGGACTTGATGATCTCGCAGGTCTTTTCCAACCTGGTTAATTCTGCTCTATTCTCCTGACCCCCAGCCTCAGCTGGAGGCTCAGCTGCAGGCTCAGCTGCAGGCTCAGCTGCAGGCTCAGCTGCAGGCTCAGCTGCAGGCTCAGCTGCAGGCTCAGCTGCAGGTGTTGCCGGGCAGGGGTGTGACCCTCTCCAGGGAGGCAGCCACCTCGCACTCCACCTGCACCGCCCTGCGGCCAGAGGGCTCAGAGAGCTGCGATTCCCTCTCACAGGACACCTCGTTGCTTTCCAGGGGCAGAGCAGCGTGGGGGAGCAGCTGGGGGCAGCTGAGGGCCACCACCTCCTTCTGACAGGTGGTGTCGCGGCGGTAGGAGACCAGCTCGTTGCTGAGGGCCGCTCTCTCCACGGCGCGGCTGGGGCAGAGGCGGCCGCAGCCCAGGAGGGCGGCGAAAGCCCTGCGGAAGTCCGCGTTGAAGGCGTAGATGATGGGGTTGAGGGAGGAGTTGGCCCAGCCGCACCAGGCAAAGGTGCTGAAGACAGCCTGGCTGACGCAGGGGAACTGCCCCGGCGCCCGCAGGCGGGGCTCGCAGAAGGGCACCGCGCAGTTGAGCACGAAGAAGGGCAGCCAGCAGAGGACGAAGACGCCCAGGATGACGGCGAGGGTCGCAAGGAGCTTGGTTTCCTTCTTGAAGGAGTGCTTCAGGGAGGCTTCCCGAGGGGAGTCGGCGGCCTGGCAGCCCTGGGCACGTCCTGCTGCCCCCTCCAAGGAGGAGATCCTGCGGAGCTGCCGCCGGGCGGCGCGGAAGATGCAGCTGTAGGTGCCCAGCATGATGGCCACGGGGAGGTAGAAGCTGACCAGGGAGGAGGAGATGGCGTAGGTCCTGCTGAGGCTGGAGTCGCAGCTCTCCTCCTCCTCAGGGCCACGAACGCCTGGCTCCTGCCGGCTGAGGACGCCACGGTCCTTGTGCCACCTCAGCTGCACAGGGATGAAGGAAATCAGGAGGGACAGCAGCCAGGCCACCGCGATGGCGACGAAGGCCACAGGTTGCCTCATCCTCCTCTGGTAGCGGAAGGGGTTGGAAATGGCCCAGTAACGGTCCAGGCTGATGATGCACAAGTGGAGGATGGAGGCCGTGGAGCACATGATGTCAAAAGCCACCCAAACCTCACAGAAAGCCCCAAAGGGCCAGTAGCCTGCCACCTGGGAGGCAGCCTTCCAGGGCATCACCAGCAGAGCCACCAAGAGGTCGGACACCGCCAAGGAGACAACGAAGACATTGGTGACCTTGGAGCGCAAGTGTCTGAACCTGACCACAGCCACACACACCAGGGTGTTGCCCAGGAGAGTGGAGAGGATGAGAAGGAAGAGTAGGGCAGCTGTCACCACACGCAAGGACAGCCCAGAGTTGCCTTCTTCAGCCCAGCTCTTCCTACTGCTCGTGTCATTGAGCACATCCAGCCCCCGCCCTTCTGCAGAGCTATCCATGGGGTCCCCTTTGCTCCGGTCCCTTGAGAGGTCTTGCAGCTCTTCAAGCCCCCAGCAGCATCCAAAGCCTCTTTTCACTGCTGCCACCTCAGAAGCACCACCTGCAGTCCTCCCAGCTCTCACCCCCAGCCAGCAACCCAGCACCAGGAGAAGTGCTTGAAGCGCTCAGTGCTCTCCGAGGCTCCCACTGCCAGCCTGGCACTGGCTTTGTGCCCTCTTGCCTCCCATGCCACTCATCCTGCTCTGCAGCCTGCTGCTCACCAAGAGCTGCCACTCACCTCTGGCGCTGGAGCGAGCTGCCACAAGCCTTCCTCCCCCTCTCTGAAGCTCTTCATCCGCTGCTGGTCCGGAGCCTGCTACAGAACCCACTCAACCCCCTTCTGCTCTGGCCAGGCTGGGACTTGCTGCCAGATGGAAGGAGGAATCTGAGCTCTCTGCTCTTGCAGCTGGACCTTCCCTGCTCAGCAGCCAGGCTGCTCTGCTGGCTGCTCTCCCCTCTGCGTTTCACACAGCCTGAGAGCTCTCTCTGCCTGCACACCAGGTCCCACACTCACCAGGTCCATCCTCTGCCAGCTAAGAACCATGGCACTGGGAGTCCGCAGGGTAAATCACTTGGAAGTGGAGGTGATAGGATTGAAGGGATAAAACCATCCAAGGTGTGGGGGGGATCTGAGGGGGCCTCAATGCAACAAAATCAGGATGGGAATTGGCTGCTTCATCTGTGAAGTCACTGCCCAGGCACAGATGAAGGACCCTAAACCACTTACTCCTCACAGCTGCAAGTGGTGCAAAGCTGGCATTTCATTCCCACTGCAACACTTCCTTTTAAATCCACAGGGGATAAAAAAAAGGGAGGAAAAAGGATACACAAACCAAAAATGGGGACAGATCTGGGGTGGGGGGGCACAACCTGGTGGTCTGCTGGAGCTGAAAGGCATCATAGAACTGTTAGGGTTGGAAGGGACCTCAAGGCTCAGCCAGTTCCATGGGCAGGGACACCTCACACCACGGCAGGTTGCTCACAGCCACCTCCAGCCTGGCTGCAAACACCTCCAGGCAGGAGGCTGCCACCACCTCCCTGGGCAACCTGTGCCAGGCTCTCACCACCCTCATGGGGAAGAGCTTCTTCCTCACATCAAATCACAAGCATCATGGTGCTGCAGAACTGGGGAGGCAGCTCTGGAGGTATCCCCCTGCCCCCTAAAACTACTCCTTTACCTACCCCTGAATGCTTTCACTCCAGGCTGAGAAGCAAATCTCTGCCCTCTTACACCCAGGGGAAAACCACAAGGTTAGGAGCCAGGTCTGACCCTGGAATCCATCACTCTAATTAAATCCTCTCTAAGCAAAAAGGCTTCTTTGGTCAGAATAGAATAGAATTAACCAGGTTGGAAAAGACCTTCGAGATCATCCAGTCCAACCTATCACCCAACACCATCTCATCAACTCAACCATGGCACCAAGGGCCTCATCCAGGCTCTTCTTAAACACCTCCAGTGCTGGTGACTCCACCACCTCCCTGGGCAGCACATCCCACTGGCCAGTCTCTCTTGCTGTGAAGAACTTCCTAACATCCAGCCCAAACCTCCCCTGGCACAGCTTGAGACTGTGTCCTCTTGTTCTGGTGCTGCTTGCCTGGGAGAAGAGACCAACCCCTACCTGGCTACAGCCTCCCTTCAGGGAGTTGTGGACAGCAAGAAGGTCTCCCCCAACCTGGTTAATTCTATTCTATTCTAAACCATCAGGGAAAAAACCCACCCTTCAGGAGGCAAGGTTCCTCCAGAGCCAGCTCAGCAAGAGCTGCTTCAGTGGGGACTTGCCTTTGAGAAGTGGCCAAGGTGGGAAAAGGGGCAACAAAAGCTTCCCAAATGCAGCTGAACCTCCCCTTCCAGCAGCATTCATTCCCTCATGAGCTGGGTGGTGTGTGCTGCTGGGCCCTGCCTTTGCCTGTCACAGACACCACTTCAGAAGCAAAGCAGCAGCCAATCCACACAGAATCAGCTCAGCCACACACACAGAGATTTAATTAACCTGACCCTGCCACCCAGGCTTTGCAGAGGGGCGACAGGAGCTGCCCAAGAACAACTTTCAAACGAGAGCATCATTATGCCCGTGAAGATCCAGCCGCAAGAAGCTCCCTCCTAAAGCAAACAGCACGCTTGCTTTGTGACAGGTCACAGACACTTGTTGCCAGCGCGTCACAGCATTTAATTCGGAAGGCTTTGTTTAATTAAGCCTCATTAGTTCCACCGTCTGCAGCCTGCCGCTGCCAAGTGCCTGTGGCAGGAGCCGCCGCTAGATGGCAGCCGCAGCCCCCTCATGGCTCAGCACTGAGCCACAGAATGGTTTGGGCTGGAAGGGACCTCAGAGATCACCCAGTCCCAACCCCCTGCCCTGGGCAGCTCCCACTAGAGCAGGTTGCTCATCCAACCTGGCCTTGAACACCCCCAGGGAGGAGGCAGCCACAGCCGCCCTGAGCAGCCTACTCCAGAGTCTCGCCAGCCTCATCCTGATGAACTTCCTCAGCTCCACTCTAACCCTGCTCTGCTTCAGCTTCAAGCCATTCCCCCTTGGCCTCTCTAGACCTCCTCAGCAAAAGTCTCTCTGCAGCCTTCCTGCAGGATCCCTTCAGCTACTGGAGGGCAGCTCTGAGGTCCCCCTGGAGTCTTCTCCTCTGCAGGCTGCACAGCCCCAGTTCCCTCAGCCTGTGCTCCCAGCAGAGCTGCTCCAGCCCTTGGAGCATCTTTGTGGCCACCTCTGGTCTCACTCCAGCAGCTCTGTGTCCTTCTCCTGCTGGGGACCCCAGAACTGGAGGCAGGCTTGGAGGTGAGGTGTGAGCAGAGCAGAGCCCAGGGGCAGAATCCCCTCTGCTGCCCTGCTGCCCACACTGCTCTGGCTGCAGCCCAGCACCCAGCTGCCTTCGGGCTGCAGCAGGCACTGCTGGCTCCTGGGGAAGCTTCAGATCAACTCCTCCTGCCTGCTAAAGGCAACCTTCTCCCCTGAGCGAGCTGCTCTGCCGCATTATATTGCTAAGCACTTGCTCTATTTCCTCACTTAAGCACCTGCTATCCCCTCCCCCCTGCCTCCCCCCCAAGAATCAGCTGAAGGACTATTTTAAACACCACTCAACTGTGATCTGCTTCCAAGTCTGGTGGCAATTCAGCTCTAGGTTTTTATATTTCATTTCCTCACCCAGCAAGAAGCTGCCCTTTTATTTCCCTTTCCCTGCTGCCTCACCAAAATACACTTCACATCCTCCATTCAGCCATCTTGATTACATTCCCCCCCCCCCCCCGCCGCCCCCCAACTTTGCATCAAAGGAAGACAATTACAAACCACTTCAAATCGAGCAGCAGCTGCTTGGCTTTAACTCTTCAAGTGCCTCTCTTCCCAGAGCTGCCTCAGTCAGGTCTGTTACACAACTGCAGGAGCTGCTCGTTCCTGCAGGAATCACTTTGCACTTGCAGAGCAGGGGACAGGTTCTGATAGTGGGGGGGAAGAGGAGGCAGAGTCAGAGCCGTTAAAGCAAGGCTCAGTGATGCTGGCTGGAGGCAAGACCTGAGCTGCACTGTGGCAGAACATCGGCAAAGGAACAAGAAGCTTCCTCCTCCCTGCAACAAACCACAGGAGCTCTCCAGGGACCAGCCTGCCACTTCCAATCAAACCTCTTGCCAGAGGAACCAGCATTGACTGCCTGCAAAGCCAAAGCTTACTTCAGGCATCTTCATGTCAGAGGGAAGTAGGAGTAATTTGGTTTGAGTGGCTTCCACACCAGGTTAACTCCATCGACACTGTCCCTAGGCAGAGAGGAAAATACACCACCAGGCTCCTCGGCTGTGCTGCTTAATTACCCTCAGAACAAGAAGCTGGACAAAAACTATCCCAGAGTAAGGCTTAAGTATTGCTTAGGGGTCAGGCAGGGGCTCAGATTAACTGGCACAGCCTTTTCCTCCATGGCCACAGTCTGTTTAGTCTTTCCAGTAAAGGTGAAGAGACACTGGAACAGGTTGCCCAGGGGAGGCTGTGGATGCTTCCTCCCTGCAGGTGCTCAAGGCCAGGCTGGATGAGGCCTTGAGCAAGCTGGGCTGGTGGGAGGTGTCCCTGCCCATGGCAGGGGGGTGGAACTGGATGCTCTTTAAGGTCCCTTCCAACCTGAATCACAGAATCACAGAACTGTCAGGGTTGGAAGGGACCTCAAGGCTCAGCCAGTTCCATGGGCAGGGACACCTCACACTGCAGCAGGTTGCTCACAGCCACCTCCAGCCTGGCTGCAAACACCTCCAGGCAGGAGGCTTCCACCACCTCCCTGGGCAACCTGTGCCAGGCTCTCACCACTGAGCCACTCTGTGATTCTCTGTGAGCCCTGAAACTGCACATTTGTGAGGTGCACAACAAAGGAGGAGTGGCAGAAGCAAAGCCAAAGCAGCACACCTCTCCCAAAGGCACAAACCAAAGGCATCACACCACCACCACCACCACACATCTACCCAACCAGGCTTCAAGTTAAACCCCAGTGACTGTTTGGGCTGGTTTAAACCCAAGAGCAAAGGCTGAGGGAAATCCAAGGCTGGGGCAGCAGTTCCTCAGTGTGGGGTTGGTTGGGGTTTCTTTTTGACAAAGCAGCCCAGGAAACCACCCATTTATTACTTTCAGCAGACAAGTTTTACAGATGCAGAAGCAGAGCTGGAACAGCACTAACATGGCAGTGAGCTGGGGCACAGAGAAAAAGAACAACAACAAAAAAACCCCACCCCACCCCAAACCCCAAAACAAAAAGCAAGGAGGCACCCCAAGGGAGTCTGGTTCCTCCCCTTTATTACAGGCAGAAAACACAGAGGGGTTTTCTCCCCTTTCACTTTACAAAGGAAAGGAACAGAGAGCTTCAAGTCACCTCACACAGCTCCACCGTGCAGCTGGGGGGGTGGGGGAGGAACTGCTGCTGGCTCCTGGCAGGAGTCTGCACTCTGAGCCAAAGCCACAATGAAGCCAGAGCCAACCCCCAGCAGCCTAGTGACTACCTGTGCAGCGTTCCCTGCTCCTCTGGGCTTAAAAGCTGGGGGGACACCACTCATGACCAAGAGCTGGCAACTCCAGCCCTTAGTTATTATTGTTCACCCCAAGCTGCTCCCCATCCACGGGGCTGGAGCAGTGGAGCTCAAGGAGGCAGGGGAGGAATGGTGAGTGGGCTACATTCCAGGGTCAGGAGGACTGGTTCCACTACCACCAGCACCCAGCCAGCCAGTCCCTCCCCTGCCAGGCACAGGCTCTGTGTGTGTGTGCAGAAAGCCAAATGAGCAGCACATTCCCCTCCTGAAAGGATCCATTTCTTCATCCCAGGCTTCCTGCTCCTCCATGTGCACAGGCAGAATAAAAAGGTGACCTGCAGAAGATGACCATTGCACTTCTTATGGTCCACACACAAACAACCCAAACACTCCTTCAGCTGCCCTGCTCAGGCCTTTTGTTGGGTTGTGGGGTTTGTTTTTTTTTTAGCACTAGGAAGATCTCCAGGGATTTATTTGGAGGAGAGCTTTTGAGGTACACCCTCAGGACCATGTGAAACTGCAACAGCAAGACTGAAGGCTGAGCCAAGGCTCTTCCACCAAGCCCTCTCCCCTCAAAAGGCAAAATGCTGCCACCCCCTTCTCCTCCCACCCCCAAACCACTTGGGCCAAGAGCTCCAAGGTAGTTTTGGCAAACAGGGGGAGGGGAAGACAGAAAGCCAGCAAAGCAGCTCAGGTTTCAAGTAAAAGCCAACCAGAAAGTTGCCTCTTGGTGACCACAAGGCTTTGTCACCCAGCAGGCAGGAAGAAACTCCTTCAGTTGCAATCTTGTGCAGGTCTCCCTTTTTAAGGCCTTTAGTGTCAATTACAGAAAGAGGAATTCTTTGCAGTGTTGGGGGGGTTTCCTTTTGTCTTGTGCTTGCAATTGCTGCCCTCTAGAGCAGCCCCAAAACCTCCTACAATCAAAACAGTAATACAGTGTTTAGGTGTCCAGGACCACGGTGCAAAAACACAGACAGGGAGGTGAGGGGGGGGGAGGGGGGAGGAGAACTATCAAGGGGTGGTGAGGAGCATGTTGCAGGTAACTCCTGGTCCAAGGACAGCACTCAGGTGGCCAAGTGTTTGAAACAAGCACAGGAAAAGAGCCAGATGTTGTTGAGCAACTGCCAAGAGGGCTGCAAGCTCAGGTTCTCAACATCAGCCACAGCAAGGGGGGGGGGGGGGGAGAGAAGTATAAACCACAACAAACAAACAAAAATCAACCCAAAAAACAACCCCAAACCCAAATAAAAAACAACCACCACCCCACACAGACAAAAAAAAAATCAACCAACCACCCCCCAAGAAACCCCAAACCAAAAAAAAAAATCAACCAAAAACCCCTCAAACCCCAAAAACCCAAACCAAAAATGTTTTTAAATCAACAACCAAAAAAAAAATCAACCAAAACCCCCCCAAAAATAAAAACCCAACCCCAAAAATGTAACTCCCCCCATAAACAAGCAAAAACCCAACCAAAAACCTCCAACAAAAACCCCAACACAACAAAAAAACCCCAACCAAAAAACCCCCCAAGCAGAACACCAAAGATCAAACCACCCAAAACCCCCCAAAAAAATCAACCAAAAAAAAAGCCAAAATAAGAAACCACACCAAAAAAATCAAACAAAAAAACACAAAAAATAAAAAACAACCAACCAACCAAAAACCCCCAAACAGAACAAAAAACCCCAACCAAAAACCCCAAAGCCAAAAGTCAACCAAAAATAACCCCAAACAAAACCAAAAATCAACACCCCCCCAAAATCAACCAAAAAAACCCCAAACAAAAAAAAATCAACCCAAAAAACCCCCAAACAAAAAAATCAACCAACCCCCAAACAAAAAAAATCAACCAACACCCCCCAACAAAACAAAAAAACCAACCAAAACCCCCAAAAAAAAAAAAAAAATCAACCAAAAACCCCAAAAACAAAATCATCCAAAAAACCTAAACAAAACAAAATCCAAAAAAACCCCAAACACAAAAAAAACCTCCAAAAAAAAAAAAAAAAACCAAAAACCCAAAACCAAAAATCAACAAAAAAAAAAACCCCAAAAAAAAAACAACAAAAAAACCCCAAACAAAAAAAAAAAAAATCAACCAAAATCCACCCCCCAAATCAACAAACCTCCCCAAAAAAACAAAAAAAATCAAAAAAACTCCAAACAAAAAAAACACCCCAAAACCCAAAAAAATCAACCAAAAACCCCCAAACCAAACCAAAAAATCAACCCAAAAACCCCCAAACCAAACCCAAAAAATCAACCCAAAAACCCCCAAACCAAACCCAAAAAATCAACCAAAAAACCCCCAAACAAAACCAAAAACCAACCAAAAAAAAACCCCCCAAACAAAAAAAAAAAATCAACCAAAAACCCCCAAACAAAACAAAAAAAATCAACCCAAAAAAACCCCCAACATACCCAAAAATCAACAAATGAAACACCCCCAACCAACCAAAGCAAAACCCACAAACAAACCAACCCAACCCCAACCGGGCCCCAACTTAAGCCAAAGCCATGAGCACTGTTCCTGGCCATGGAAGAGGTTTTGTCTTCACTGGGCACAATCTTGAGTTGCATCCCCAGAAGGGAAGACTGAATGTCACTGAGTGAGTTGGGGAGGGGGTGGAGGGGTGGGGTGGAAGGGTGGGGGGGGGTCACAAGTCAACTTGAGACCAGTGCAGATGTTGGCACAGGAGATGACAAACACCAGCTGGGGCCAGTTCCAGAGTGGATTGTCATGGCAGGAGATCCTGTTGCTGAGCAAAGTGGGATCCGGGAAGCACAGGGGGAGTGTTTCCCCCCCCACACACACCCTCCCCCCCCCAGCACTCTCCAGAAGTTCTAAGTCATTAAGTAAAGGAACCTTCAAGCCAACATCTCAAACTGCAGCAACAGGACACTGTTGGGTCTTTAGAGATTCAGTCCCAGAGCTGTTTTGGCTTCAGAGGAAGCAGAGGGAGTCTTTTGTTCCAAATCTGAAGGGAAAATAGCAAGAGAAAGAGATCAGCTTCACATCAGGGAGAGTGGCAGGCAAGGCAGTCAGGAGATCAAGCACACCCAGAACTAACAAAAACACTTCCAGAGTGCCTCAGGGCTTCCACAGGGCACTGTGGAAAGACCTCCAGAAGCTAGAGAGGTGTGGGAAGTGTCATCCTTTATTTCATACCCAGAAGTCCTACACCGCTACAGATCTGGCTGCAAAGGGAGTTTCTTCCCTTTGCCCTCCCTTTTTCCCCTCCCAGGAAGGATGAGCAGGTTCTTATCTCCCTGGTGGGGGAAGTAAGGCCTGGTTGACCTTGGCAAATGCTGCCAATTAAGCCTGGAGCAGCTTAATTGGGGCCTGGAGTTTGCCAAGCTGAATTTTGTGCTGTCACAAATGGAGTGCTATTGGGGGGGGTAGAGAAGCCTGGGAGGGACTGGAGGAGGGTCATGGAAGAAGCCTGGGTTTGGTTGGCCTGGTCTAGAGGGAGGTTCATGTGAAGCTTTGGCTTAATGTTAAGCCCAGACTATGGATTTCTTTGTATCTTGTATGCTTGGGGTTTATAAACAGCCTTTCCATTTAAGCTTTCCAATCCCATCCATTTAAACTGTCAATCCTATCCAATCCTTTTGTGTGAGTGCTCTTCTTCTGCCCCTCCTGGAGCAACAAGAGCACTCTCTCTGCTCATTAAACCACTCCAAAACTTCACAGGCAGCCCTAACTGCTCCTTCACAGGGTCCTGCAAGGAACATTTGAGTCTATTTACTCCTGGCTGAGACAGGCCCAGGGTAAATTCAGGATGCAGGTCAAGCCCATGAGCTCTGGTTACCCACTGCTACTAAATACAGAGTAGTTTAGTGCTAGCTCAAGCAGGCACCACACCTAGGGAGGGCATTCTAGGAGACAGGAGATGCTGCATGCTTGGCAGCAACTGGCAGGAAAATGCTGGGCTGCTTTATGGGCAAAGAGAAGCTCCCCAAGCCACTGCCTGGCTGTAAGTGACAGTGAAAATTCCTCAGTCCAAGCACTAACTCCCTCCACAGGGCCTTCTCATTGCCTTATGTCCCACAGGAAAAAAGTCCAGGCAGCATTCCTAGGAGTTCTCAAGACACAAGGAGTTAGCTTTCAACTATGTCACTGAAGTGGGAAAGCTTCTGGCTCAGATTTGAGTTCTGCCAAGGTTCTCTTTTCATTTGGGAAGGCTGTGAGAGATCCAAAGAGCTGCTGGCTAAGCACCACTTGCTGACATCCATACCTCCATCAGAAACAGAGAGCTTTTCCAACTCAGCTTCAAGCTCAGCATCAGAAATGGGTGGGTTCAGCACCTTCTGAGGGACATCAGGGAGATCTACAGGCTCCTTAGTTGAGTCCTGGAGGAGACTGTCCAGCTCCTTCTCCAGTTCCTCTGTGTCCATCTCTGCTGATTCAAGAAAAGATTGAAGTCCTGAGCAGGAATAAGCAGCAGCACAGACAGATCTCTGTCAGCAGCACAGCTCTGCAGCCCAAGTCTAACAGAGTTTGAATTATTCCCATCCATCATCAGAAGGAACTCTTTGTGCTTCTAAAGGGGAAAATTCCCTCCTGATCTCAGGGAGAAGCTATTGCTTTGTGCTGAGGCATCCAAGGGCAAGAAAACCTCCAGTTTGTGCCCATTGCCCCTTGGCCTGTCCCTGGGCACCACTCAGCAGAGTCTGGCCCCAGCCTCTTGCTCCCTCACCTTTTAGCTCTTGCTGATCACTGCTCAGATCCCCTCTGGGGCTGCTCTTTTGCAGGCTCTCAGCCCCAGGGCTCTCAGCCTTTGCTGCTCCCAGAGCTGCTCCAGGCCCCTCAGCAGCTTCCCAGCCTGCCCTGGACTCTCTCCAGCACTTCCCTGTCCCTCTGCAACTGGGGAGCCCAGAACCAGACCCAGATGTGCTCTCACCAGGGCAGAATAAAGGAGGAGGAGAAGCTGCCTTGACCTGAGAAGAAGATGAACCCCAAGACATACCTAGACCATTGATCCCCACTCCAGCCAGAGTCTGGGCTACTTCATCTTGAGTATCACAAAGCTGAGGAGAAAGACAAAGTGTTTGATATGAAAGAGAAACTCAACTACACTCAGCTGCTCAAGGCCTCATCCAGCCTGGCCTCCAACACCCCCAGGCAGGAGGCAGCCACAGCCTCCCTGGGCCAGACTCTCACCACCCTCCTACTGAAAAACTACCTCCTCAGCTCCACTCTAACCCTGCCCTGCCTCACCTTCAAACCATTGCCCCTTGGCCTGGCTCTAGACAATAAATCCATAACCACAGAACACAGCCAGGTGTCTGAAGACCTCTCTTCTTCATCTAAAAAAAAATCCAGATGAAGTCACTTTGGTGACTTATGGAACAGAAAACTAACCAGCACCAGAGGCCTCAGCATTAAGAGCAAGCTGACTCTGTCCAGCTATGCAGCACTTGGCTTATTTAGATGTCCTCTTATTCTCAGTACCTCTTGGATCTGATCCACCAGGTTCTCTGCCTTCTCCACAGTGACATCCTTCATGGACAGTTTCAGAGCTCCCATGCCAGCCTGGTAGGCATTAAATACCTTTAAAGAAAAGAAAAGGAGAAATACCATAGAGTGGCCCAAGTTGGATGGGACCTGAGAGATCATCTATTCCAACCACCCTGCCATGGGGCAGGGACACCTCCCACCAGCCCAGGTTCCTCATCCAGCCTGGCTTTGAACATCCCCAGGGAGGAGGCATCCACAACCTCCCTGGGCAACCTGTTCCAGTGTCTCCCCCCCCACCTCATACTGAATACTTCTTCTTAAGAGCCAATTTCAAACTGCACCATGCTAGCTGAGAACAACCAGCCAGCAGGCTCTGTTAGCTTCTCTCAAGGTCTGTTACCCCAGCAGGACCCTCACAGAAGCAGAGCATGGAGCCACAGGCAGGTTTCTTGAGTTCAGCATCCCAACAGCAGCTCTGCTGTTTCCTAGCCTGGAGAAGAGGAGGCTCAGGGGAGACCTTCTTGCTCTCTACAACTACCTGAAGGGAGGCTGTAGCCAGGTGGGGATTGGTCTCTTCTCCCAGGCAAGCAGCACCAGAACAAGAGGACACAGTCTCAAGCTGTGCCAGGAGAGGTTTGGGCTGGATTTTAGGAAGAAATTCTTCACAGAGATTGGCCACTGGAATGTGCTGCCCAGGGAGGTGGTGGAGTCACCATCACTGGAGGTGTTCAAGAAGAGCCTGGATGAGGCCCTTGGTGCCATGGTTGAGTTGATTGGATGGTGCTGGGTGATAGGTTGGACTCGATGATCTCAAAGGTCTTTTCCAACCTGGCTGATTCTGTTCTAGTAACTGTTCTTTCTATTCTCTCAAGGTCTGGTATCCAAGCAGGACCCTCACAGAAGCAGAACATGGAGCCACAGGCAGGCTGAGCCACTGAGTTCCACACCCCAACAGCAGCTCTGCTGTTTCCTAGAGCACGCAATGAAGTCCCACCAGCAGCACCCCCTCAGCCACGAGCTCTGCCAAGCAGGTAGAGCAGCAGGGATGAGAAGAGCAGGGCTTCAAGTGAGAAGCAGAGAGCCCAAAAGTTACCATCTGGTCAGTCTGGGAGGCGTAGATCCGATCCAGGATGCCCTGCACTGCGTCCAGCTTGGAGTGAAGCTCTTCGATTCGCCTCTCCGTCCTCCGCTTGGACTTCAGACACCTCAGAGCCTGCAGGCAGCAGAGGCACAGCCTTGCCTTACAAAACCAGGCAGCAACCAAAGGAAGTGTGAAAACCCCCAAACCCCAAAACCCAGCAGTCCCCAGCTGGTTTGAAGAGCTAGAGAGGTCTGTTTCTCCTCACACCACAACACCCTGGACAAATCGATGCTTAGCTTCACCACAGAGAGGCTTTTAGCCTCCAACACAGCTAAGCTGAGGCTGTCAATGCCCAGTCGTTATCTGCAGTCACAGATCAGCTCCCAGCCCTTGTAGCTGCTCCCAGGCAGGAGGGTTACTTACCAGCTGCTTTTTCCCAGCTCTGCAAGCACTCCTGGCATCCTCTTTACACCTGCAAGAGGTTCAAAAGGAGGAGGAGAAGCAGCTCTCAATGCTTTGCCAAGCAGCGGTTACTGCACAAACCAACACCCAAGCCTCACTGCCTTGCTCTGTAATCCAGAGGAGACTAACCACCCTTTAAACCATTGTCCCTTCTCAGGAGTAGTCCTTGAACCCGTTTCAAAGCCTTGGAAAAGCTTTCTGTTTCCCTTTGACAGGGTTGTTTTCATGGGGAGAGGGAACAAAAGGTTGGCAAACCTGCCCTGCCCCGTGGCTGGGGCTGCTATGGACAGGAAAACACAACTTGCACTCTCAGGCAGCAGCTTCCTTCTAACTATGTGACAGGAATACAAAGTTCTACAGAGTAAACAGATGTTCTTCCCACCACCCTTCCCCCAGAATTACTTCTCTGCTTCCTGGGCAAGGGACTCCACCTTCTGTGACAGCAGCTGTTCACTCTGCATCAGCTGATAGACTCCAATGTCCACGTCGTTCATGGGGGAGACTTTGGCATGAAGACCTCTGGCAAACTTCACTATCTAAAGAAAGAAAAGCAGGAGCTCCAGTCCCTGCTCTCCAGGAGCTCTGCCTGCACTGCAAATACTTCAACTCTGATCATAGAATGGCCTAGGTTGGAATGGACCTCGGAGGTCGTCTCCTCCGACCTCCCTGTCATGGGCAGGGACACCTCTCAGCGAGACTCAGCTGCTCAAGGCCTCATCTAACCTGGCCTTGAACACCCCCAGGAAGGAGGCATCCACAGCCTCCCTGGGCAACCTATTCTAGAGTCTCAAAATGATGCTTTGGCACCCCCAGTTTAAGCCTTGGGGTGAGGAGGATGTAGCAGACACCACACAATTGAATATCTTTTCCTGGCCCAGAGCAGCAATGGTGTGGCCAGCAGGAGCAGGGCAGGGATTGCACCCCTGGAGTGGGCACTGGGGAGGCCACATCTTGAATGCTGGGGTCAGTTTTTGGGGCCCTCAGGACATTGAGGAGCTGGAGGAGGTCCAGAGAAGATCAATGAAGCTGGGGAAAGGTCTGGAGAACAGGGCTGGGGAGAAGCAGCTGAGGGAGCTGGGGGTGTTGAGCCTGGAGAAAAAGAGGCTGAGGGGAGAGCTTCTGGCTCTGAGAGGAGGCTGGAGACAGGTGGGAGTTTGTCCTGCTCCCAAGGAACAAGAAGCCTCAAGTTGCCCCAGGGGAGGTTTAGGTTGGACATTAGAAGAAACTTCTTCCCTGCTCAGGGAGGTTGAGGATGTCCCCTTCCTGGAGGTGTTGAAGGCCTTGAGCAGCCTGGGCTGATGGGAGGTGTCCCTGCCCATGGCAGGGGGTTGGAACTGGATGATCTTTAAGGTCCCTTGCAACCCAAATGAATCTATGAATCAATCAATCCAGCCATGAACCCCTCTCTCAACCCAGCCACCGACCCCTCTCTCAACCTGCCCCTTTGCTACTCATGCAATTTAACAACCAGAACTCACAAATGTTTGAAGGCCCTGCCATGAAGGAATAAGGATTTAATCTCATCTACACCCAGGCTGTTGGAGTAGACAGAGTTCACCTTCCCAAAGACAGAACACCCACATTTAGCCAAGCAACTGCTCCCTCCAGCCGGCTGAAACGCAAGACAGGGATTATACCACCCAAAAGCAGTCACCTTTACCCTGTACCTTCTCTCCATTCTGTTCCAGGATGGTGACCCTCTTCTCCTTTTGCAGCTGGAGGAGCAACAAGTAGAAGGTCCTCTCATCTGGACAGACACTGGCACAGAGGGAGCGCAGCTCGGAGAGGGCAACGACCGGGTGAGAAGAGAGCGCCGAGTTCTGGTAGAGACGATAGACCTCCTCTGCCTTCTCCTGCAAGCCAGCAGCAGAGCTGGGGAGGAGTTTCCACAGCACTCCTCCTCCTCCTCGCCCCCCAACAACTGCCAAGTCCACACCTGCTCCCTCCCACGTGAGGAGTTAAGGCCACACTGTGTTTGCAGCCGGCCAGGCTCTGGGAAGGAGCGGGGCAGGGACATGCCCAGCCGCGGCAAGGCTTCCCAGCTAGCAGCACTGAGAGCGACAAAAATAGCCCAAGGGAAACAGCAATGCTGTGCCCAGCAGGAGCAGGCACTGACCCCCGGGACTGGCCACTGCTGAGCCCACACCTTCAGTGCTGGGAGCGGTTTTGGGCCCCTTGCTCCAAGGAAGGCATCGAGGAGCTGGAGCCAGCTCAGAGATGGTGAGGCTGGCCATCAATCCAGGCTGGGGATGAAGAGCTGGAGAGCAGCCCTGAGGAGAAGGACTTGGGGGTGCTGGGTGAGGAGAAGCTCAACAGGAGCCGGCACCGAGCGCTGCCAGCCCAGCCCCAGCCTGGCCTGGGCTGATCCCCAGCAGTGTGGGCAGCAGGGGCAGGGAGGGGATTCTGCCCCTCTGCTGTGCTCTGCTCAGATCCCCCCTGCAGTGCTGGGGCAGCTCTGGAGTCCTCAACACAGACAGGGACCTGTTGGAGAGGATCCAGAGGAGGCCACAGCTGTGTTGGGAGGGCTGGAAGGGCTCTGCTGTGAGGCCAGGCTGAGAGAGTTGGGGTTGTCCAGCCTGGAGAGAAGGCTCCAGGGAGACCTTCTGGTGGCCTTTAAGGACTTAAAGGCATCTTACCATAAAGCTGGGGACAGACTTTTTAGCAGGGCCTGTTGTGACAGGACAAGGAATGATGGTTTGAAACCAGAAGAGGGGAGATTGAGAGCAGATACAAAGCAGCACTGTTTTACACCAAGGTGACCTGAAAGGTGGCAGATGTCCCACTGGAACTGCTCCAAGTGAGGTTAGATCAGGCTCTGAGCAACCTGCTCTAGGTGGGGATGTCCCTGCTGATTGCAAGGGGGTTGGACAAGATGACCTCTTAAGGTCCCTTCCTACCCAAACCGAGTTCAGCTCAGTGAACACAGCACTGGCAGCCAGCAGCTCTGATGTCCCCAGCCTCTCCCTGCCACAGATGGCTCTCCCTCTACACCACTCCTACAGGGACTCAAACCTGAGCCCCCCAGCAGCCTCCCAGCACACTCCCTTGCCTTCCCAGACAAACCAGCAAGCCTGCCCCTCCTGTTTCTTCGAAGGCAGAGAGGTCATGACATCAGTTTCAAGGAACATCTGCAGATATCAACTACTTCTTACCCCTGGGGTACTCCAGCCATCCACCCCACTCCAGGCTTTTAAACTCCTGAGAAGCACAAGTGGAGATCACATCAACCCTGCTCCTTCCTTGCTAGCACATCCAACGACTCCTGAGCTCTCCAGGGATGCATCACCTTGAGCAAAAGCTCTCAACAACACTCACCTGCAGCAGCTCCACATAAATCAGGACTTCCTCTTCCTCAGGTATTTTACTGTCACCCAGCACACTGGAGAGAGTCCACTTGAGGGGCTTCAGAATGAAGACTCCCACACCCCAGGAGATCCAGCTGCTGTCTACACTGGCCATGAAGTCTGACTCCCTCTGCAGCTTGCCACGTCTGGAGGAAAGACACCAATGCAGAACTGAGTATGGACACTCCTGAAGCCTTCCTGAAGCCTTCCACTGCCAGCAAGCAGAATGCTGAACTGGAACATTTCTCAGTGCTTTGGACACCCACATCCCCAGGGGCATTTTCTAACTAGAAGTTAGCTTCTAGCTAAAGTTTGATGTTTTACTGCTGGGTGTGAAAGGGCACAGAGGTCTGCAGCTTCCTCTGGACACCAAGGTCCTTTGCTTACTATTTCTCCAGTTTCACAAGTTTCTCTCAGTTTTCTGACTTGAAACTGATGAGGCAGCCAGCAAGGACAT
This sequence comes from Colaptes auratus, assembly GCA_015227895.2. Classification (NCBI taxonomy): domain Eukaryota; kingdom Metazoa; phylum Chordata; class Aves; order Piciformes; family Picidae; genus Colaptes; species Colaptes auratus. Next base: position 5,266,836 of record JAAWVA010000037.1, read on the forward strand.
TAACAGGGAAGGCTGAGTTCCTAGAGGGGGCAGCTGCACGTTTCAGGGTGCTTGAGTGTTTAAATGGCAAACACAAAGCCTCTGGATGTGAGAAAAGCTATTTTGCATGCTACAGACTAAGGCCCAGGGTATCAGTCCCAGGCTCTAGTTTCACCATGCAAAACACTTGGTTGCAAACACCAGCACACCACGGCCCCACATGCCCCTACACCACCACATGCCATTCCCAGCTGGATCACCACAACAACCGTTCCAGGGAACGAGCCCATTTACCACAAAGCTCCTCCTGCACCAGCAAGCTCGCTCAGCACAGCCTTGCCCCTGAGTCCCCCAGCACTCCCCACAGCCAGCTGCTCTCCCAGCACCTCCTGTAAGCCCCAGGGTGAGCTTCTCGACTCCCGTGCCCATGCTTTACCTTGCAGCGGCTTCCTGAATTCCCCTCGCACAATGTAATTCCACATTCCCTTGAGCCTCTCTGTGCTCTCCTCTCCTTTGCTAGCCCTGGCACAGCAACAAAACCCTCTCATGCTCTCCCACACTCCCAGCATTTAGCGCTGGCAGGCACAACCATCTCTCACCAAGCTTCCCCTCATGTCCCCATCCATTTATCCACCACCTGCAGCGCTCTGCCTGCCATGAACACTGCGTGCATCTTCCAGGCTGGCACGACACGGAGCTCTGCTTGCCCACGGCCATGTCGCAAAGCTCCCTTACACCCCCATCCTTCCTCAGAGCTCCTCTCCCTGCTAGCTGAGCCTCCCCTTCTCCCACAGCCTACCGTGGCCTCCCCTGACCTCCACTCCCCGCAACGGGAGGGCTACCAGACCCAGCCCCCGACCCCCTCCTCCCGCAGGTACCTGAGGAGCTCCCGGAGGACGGTGCCGAGGCCCAGCGGGAGGCTGCCGCGCCGTTCGAAGCTGTGCTGCAGCTCCCGCAGGCAGGTCCGCACAACACCCCGGCGCCGGCCGCGGGCCAGCACCAGCCCGACCCAGAAGGCCATCTTGCTGTCCCACTCGGTGCTGTTCACCTCACGGCTCTGCTTGAAAGCCGAGAAGAGAAAAGCCATGCGCTCGTCGTCCGTTTCCCACTCGGGCGGCAGGTCCCCTGCCGGGGCCGGCCCAGGCGGCTCCCGCCCCGGGCTGCACATCTACGCGAGACCCCGGCTCCGCCGCGGCCTCCGCCCGGCCGGGACGCGCCTGGCTGCCAGGGGTGACTCGCAGGGCGCATGCGCACCGCTCCCGTCCCTACCCCCCCGCGGCCGCCTTTGTGTGGGCCGCGCCGCGATACCACACACCCCCCCCCACCACACACACCCCCCCCCCCCCCGGCCCGCCCGCAATGGTACGTCCCGCGCCAGGCACCTCCCGCTTTCCCGGCATGCACCGGGGAGGGTGAGGCTGGCCGGCCCGCCCCCTAAGCGTCACCTGCGGGGGGTGGTGCTGAGGGTGACGTCATCGGCGGAGCGCAGCCTGTGTGCGCTGCCTGGCCGGGCGGTAGGATGGTTGCGGGTGGCGAGTTCATTCGGTCCGAGCGGCAACCCAACCCCAGCGTGGCCACCCAGCCCTGGCCCCAAATGCCATGGCCACAGGTTTCCTGAACACCCGCAGGGATGGGGACTCCACCGCCTCCCTGGGCAGCCTGTGCCAATCCCTGACCACTCGTGCAGCAAAGAGATTTTTCCTCATCTCCAGCCTGCACAACCTGGCACAACTTGTGTCCACTTCCCCTTCTATTGCAAGGTACTGGGGAGAAGAAGCTCACCCCCAGCTTGCTCCAACCTCCTGGCAGGGAGCTGTAGAGAGACAGAAGAGCTTCCAGATCATGGAGGCCAACTCTTAACCCAGCACTGCCAGGGCACCACCAAACCGTGGTCCTCACCACCACATCTCCACAGCTTTGAAAGCCTTCCAGGTGTGAGGAACCAGCTCACTGCTAAATTTGAAATACAACCAGTTTATCATAAAATGAAGGCAAAACAGTGCTGGGCACAGAGCAGGTTTGCCAGAGGCACGCCATAACAACACGAGCTGAACTTACATAGACGTCAACATACATATTCAGTACCTTTCCCCAGTACCTTCCCACCCTTCTCCATCAGGGCTGGGACAGAGCCTGCACTTCTGACCTGGCCAGCCTTCAGACATGTCAGCGCCTCACCTTTCTCTCTCAAAACCCCACACTATAAAGGCCAGGAACCAGCCATCCAGCCCAAAGATCGAACCTCACAGTCCCCAGCAATTCCCTGCAGGGATGGGGACTCCACCGCTGCCCTGGGCAGCCTGGGCCAGGCCTGGACAACCCTCAAAGGGATGACATTGTTCCTCATGGCTAACCTGAACCTGCCCTGGGGCAACTTGAGGACATTTCCTCTTGTCCTGTTCCTTTTTCCTTGGGAGAGCCCACCCCTCACCTGGCTCCAGTCTCCTTCCAGGGAGCTATAGAGAGCAATGAAGTCTCCCTCAGCCTCCTTTTCTCCAGGCTGAACACCCCCAGGTCCCTCTGCTCCTCCTCCCCAGCCCTGTTCTCCAGACCCTTCCCCAGCTTCCTTGCCCTTCCCTGGACCCACTCCAGCCTCTCAATACCCTTCTTGGATTGAGGAGCTCCAAACTGAACCCAGGATTCAAATCACTGAGGGGAAAAAATTAAAGAGAGAGAGAAATAGAATCCCCAAACAGAATTAGTTCTGTTCTAGCTCAAAGCAGGACACAGCTGCTTTTCTTTTTTTACCTCCATGTGGCAGCATCATCCCCCCCCCTCCCCAGCTCCCCAGGGGCAACAGCCTTGCATGAGTAGAGAGAGTTTCTTCATGCAGGGTTTTCAGAGCAAAGCTTGATGCACCTAGGGAAAAAAGGGGGGGAGGCAAACTCTTGTCACTTCAGCTGCCAAGCTCTGAGCGTTCCTGTGTCACTGCCTTCACCATGTGGGATATTTCTGGTTTCTCATGGAGCCAGAGGAAATCAAATTGTGTCTGGGAGCTCAGCTCTGGGTGCCCTGCCCCTGGTTAGGCACTCAGGGGTTAATCAAGCCTGGGTTGAGTGAGACAGAGCCATTAACGCCTCCAACACGTGTGCTTGGACTTTCCAAAGTTTCTCCCAGTTGTTTGGCTTCCCTGAGGAATATCTGCAAGTGCTGTTGCTGTTCATCTGACCGGTTCTGAGTCAGACCTGTGGTGTGCTGTCACCGGCTTAACCCTTTAGCCACTGGCATGCAAGAGTCACCCTGTGCCTGCAGGCTTTCTCAGAAAGCAAGGAGAAATCTGTCAAGCTGTGACCTCAGCTTGCAGATGGAACTCTTAGAGCAGGTCCAGAGGAGCTCACAAAGATGGTCTGAGGGCTGGAGCGCCTGGTGCTGTGAGGACAGGCTGAAGGAGCTGGGGTTGTTCAGCCTGGAGAAGAGAAGGCTCCAGGGACATGTTAGAGTAAGACTCTGTGGGTCTGCAGGCATGGCTTTGTGCCTCATCAGGCTCTCAAGGAGCAGGACCTGTCACAAGGTCACAGCATTGCTCTGAAGAGGACTAACCTGTGTGGCCTCAAGAGGAGTCCTCTTGCATGCTCTTGGAGGACTCCTTCAAGAGCATGCAAGAGCAGTCTGTCCTGCTCCTTGGCACCTGCTCCGGGTGTGAGGTTCCTGTAGCTGCACCTTTTCTGCCTGTCTCATGTGGGGCAGAGGGGGCTGCTCTTGCCCCTTGGAGTTTGCAGTCCAAAGGAGTACAAGGCAGGCAGGAGTGTTCTCTAAGGGGGAGGTGGTGGAGTCACCATCACTGGAGGTGTTTAGGAAGAGACTGGATGAGGCCCTTGGTGCCATGGTTTAGTTGATTAGATGGTGTTGGGTGATAGGTTGGGCTTGATGATCTCTTCCAACCTGGTTAATTCAATCCTATTCTATTCTAATTCTATTCTAAGCTGCCTTCCAGTATTTGAAACAGGCTATGGGAGAGCTGACTTTGTACAAAGGCATGGAGTGACAGGATGAGGGGTGATGGCTTCAAGCTGGAAGAAACTGGATTGACATGAGACATTAAGTGGAAATTCTTCCTCCTGAGGGTAGTGAGGCACTGGAACAGGTTGCCCAGAGAGGCTCTGGAGCTGGAGGCTCTAAGCCTGGAAGTATTGAAAGCCAGGTCAGGCAGGACCTTGAGCAACCTGGGCTGGTGGAAGGTGTCCCTGCCCATGACAGGGGGGCTTGGAACTGCATGATCTTTAAGGTCCTTACCAACCCAAACCACTCTGTGATTCTGTAATAGTCAGAGACATGGAGCTTGGTTTGCTCTGTGGATTTATTATGAGGTTTTCCTGAGGCTGCTGAGCTGAGCTGGAGCCTGCTCAGGCTGTGCTGCACTCCTGCAAGGCTGCTTGCAACCACGGGTGGCTGCCCCTTCCCTTTTCTTTGAGGCTGTTTCATTCTCAGAGTGGCTCCTTACGGCAGCCCAGCTGGCTCGTGGTGCCTGGGTGAGCAAAGAGCAGTGACACAGGTAGGTGAAAGCCAGCACTGCTTCCTTCGGAGGCTTTGGTAACACCACCTTGGCTCTCTTCCCTTGGCCAGACCTCGGTGCTGCGGGCAAGGCAGCAGGTCTCAGAGCAGCCTCTTAAACACACCCTGATCCATGCTGTAAATCAGGAGGTGACTCAGCAGAGGCAAGAGTCTATTTTTAGCTCCTCCCGAGCTTTCTGTGTCAAGCTGAAATGTTACATTAATCCTTTCGGTGCTAGCCCCAAACCAACGTCCTCTACTATCTGTGGAGCCATTCATACCCCGGGACCTGCCACCTCCAGCAGCCCTCCTGCCAAAATCCAGCCCAGCTCTTCCCTCTTAAAAGAGGGGCACATGTTTTGGCTGCAGGCAGCAGAGCACGCACCGAGTCCAGGAAGCCGAATGGGCAGCACCTGACCGCGAGTGCTGCTCAAAGGGACCGCAGGGGCTGTGTTTGCGCACCTGAGAACGGCAGCCTTGACCCCGTGCTGCTGGAGGCTGTTAGGCTGGGGACTCACATGTCTGGCCAGAAAAAGAGCCAAGTGATGGTGTGAGCCCACTCCCATGGGATCCTACCACATGGATAAAAAAAACCAACAACCAGAAAAACCCAACCCTCCTGGAAGTTGAGCTGCCGGGGGGGGAACTGTGCTACAGAATAAATGACAAACCTCTGTTGGCTGAAGAAGGAAGCCATGTGCTTGGAGAGATGGGGAGGGGGGGAAGACTGAAGGCATCCTCAGGGTTAGAAGCCTCAAGCCCATTTTTAAGTTGCCTTTGTAGCTTAGGGGGTGTGTTGGGGGGGGTAGTCTAGCAACAGCAGCTCAGCTCCTCTGTGGTGGAGTCTCATGGCTTAGGTGTGGCAGAGGTTGAGGCTGATCCCACCAGGCAGTGGTTCAGCAAGGAGGTGGCTGTGCCCCTGTCGAACCCTATGGTCTGGTTGCCACCAGAGCAGGACCTGTGGGGTGGTGAGAGGCTTTCCCAGGAGTGTGACCCATCCTGGCTTTGCCCCATGGAGATTTAACCTGGGATGGGGCTCTCTGAGGTGGAGCTGAAAGCTGCATTTTATGCACCATTGAGCATTTCAAACCTCGGACCTGCCAAGCCAGAGGCTTCTGCTCCAGTCTCTGCTCCAGCTTCAAAGCTTAGTTTGGATATGGAGCTCACAGTCTTAACACCCTCACTCCTCTCCTTCATCCCAGAGCTCCTTTTAAGTCCTGGTTCAAGGGGAGGAAAGGGAGGAGGGAAGGGAAAGGAGTAGATCTTTGTTCAGGCTCTACATTTGTGGTTTAGTTTCCCCTCGCTTTTAGGAGCACCCTGGGTTGCCAGAGGAAAGAGAACCATTTAACCCTTGCCTCTACGTGCTCAGAGGCAAGGAAAGGTGAGAGGAGAGATGAAGGGAGGGAGGGAGGATGAGGAAATCCACCTGCTTGCCCTGAGCATCTCCAGAGCCCCAACATTAAAGCAGTCAAAGGGGGTGAAGGCAAAAGTCTGAGCATCCCCTGCCAGTGAGGGGAAACTGAGGCACTGGGAGGAGTGGGTGCCTTTGCCCAGGCTGGCCCGAGGAAGGGGCCCTGGTGCAGTGAGGGGAATCCATGAAACTCACAACCTGGACTGCACACAAAACCTTTCCCACCTTCTTTTAAAGAAGAGCCTTTGATGAGACAATTCATGTTGTTGATGCAGAGAGGGGGGAAGGTCAAAATTATCAGGCAGCTTCAGCTCCCTTCCAGGCACAGAACCCCAGACAAAGGGCAACTCAAAGCTGGAGGCAGAAACAGAGTGGTGCTGGTCACAAATAACACACCCAGGCACGTCCCCCAGCCCCTGCCAGGGTGTGCTGAGGGTCACAGTTGAAAGCAAGATGCTCTGGACAGGGAGATTAGAGCCCCCTTTACTCCCCCCCCCCCCCCCCCCAGTCTCTTTTAAGGATGGATGATGGGCAACAGATGCTGTATTAGAACAGGACACAAATATTTCAGCCCAGCCACAAGGGCAGGCAGCCTCGTGTGAGGCTAACCACTAACCGTGGCTGATAAGAGCAGGCTTCCCCAGACAGCCTTGCCTGGGCACTTTGGGCTCCAATCTCCCTTCTCCATGGCTATTTTGGGCTCCAATCACCCTTTTTCCTAGGCGGTTTGGGCTGCAGTTTCCCTTTTCCTAGGGAGTTTGGGCTCAAATTTCCTTTCTCCTGGGCACTTTGGGCTCAGATTTCCCTTCTCCTGGATATTTTGGACTCCAACTTCCCTTCTTCTGGGCAGTTTGGGCTCCAACCTGCTTTCTCCTCGGGTATTTTGGGCTCCAATCTGCCTTCTTCCTGGGTATTTTGGGCTCCAATCTCCCTTCCTCGGAGCACTTTGGGCTCAAACCTCCCTTCCTCTGGGCAGTTTGGGCTCAGATCTGCCTTCTCCCTGGGTGTTTTGGATTCCAATCTCCCTTCTCCCTGGGTATTTTGGGCTCCAACCTCCCTTCCTCTGGGCACTTTGGGCTCAAACCTCCCTTCCTCTGGGCAGTTTGGGCTCTGATCTGCCTTTCCCGGGTTGTGAGCATTGCTATCTATTCTATAATCTTTCATGGGGCATTTTGGGCTCAATCTCCCTTCCTGGGTATTTGGGCTCCAACTCCCTCCTCTGGGCACTTTGAGCTCAAACCTCCCTTCCTCTGGGCAGTTTGGGCTCAGATCTGCCTTCTCCCTGGGTGTTTTGGATTCCAATCTGCCTTCTCCCTGGGTATTTTGGGCTCCAATCTCCCTTCCTCTGGGCACTTTGAGCTCAAACCTCCCTTCCTCTGGGCAGTTTGGGCTCCGATCTGCCTTCTCCCTGGGTGTTTTGGGCTCAAATATTCCTTCTCCTGGGCAGTTTGGGCTCCGATCTCCCTTTTCCTCGGGCTTTTAGGGCTCCAGTTTCCTTTCCCCCTGGGCAGCCTGGGCTTCAATCTCCCTTCTCCCTGAGCCATGTTCCTGCTCAAACCCTTACACTCCTTTCATTTTCAACTTAGAACAGCACTGAGGAAGCAGGGAGGGGGAGGAATCCGATCTCCCAACCCCTCGTTGAACCCCCCTCTTGTTCTCAACGTGCTTCATTCACACACACCCCCACACCCCAGTGCTTCTGTGCAGCTTCCCCAGCTCCTTGGGGGCACTCCTGGCTCAGAGGGCGCCGTGGGGGTGAGCCGGCTGTGGGAGATAAGGACTTGGGGAACCGCTGTAGGGAGCTCTGTCCCTGGGTGATAAACACAAACCCCACTTTCACCCCTGACTAGAGCCTGCCCTGCAGACCAGCCTTAAATGGAAGCAGCCTGAGCAAGCAGGCTGGAAATTCTTGCTTGGTGGGTCTGTGAGGGAGCTTGTGTTTGTCCCACCCCCTCGAGCTGGTGGGGAGTGGGAGAGGGTGAGCGTGGTTGGCCTGGTGCAGTAGCTTTAAATAAACACAGGTCAGACACAAAGCTGGGCTTGCTTTGGAGCTGGGCAAAATTAAAAAACCCACCCAAAATAAAGATTCTCCCTGGTTTGGCCCCAGCAGATAAACTCTGTTTGTAAATGGAGAGAGGGAGATGGACGGAGAAGGCACCGTGGCTCTGCAGCAAGTGTTTGGCAGGAGGAGGAGGTCACAAAGAGTGGATGCTGAAGATTGGCTTCCTGCTGCTGTTCTTGTGAGACCCCCACCTGGAATTCTGCCTCCAGGTCTGGTGTGCCCAGCAGGAGAAGGACACAGAGCTGCTGGAGGGAGACCAGAGGCAGGCCACAAAGATTCTCCGAGGGCTGGAGCAGCTCTGCTGGGAGCACAGGCTGAGGGAGCTGGGGCTGTGCAGCCTGCAGAGGAGAAGGCTCCAGGGGGACCTCAGAGCTGACTGCAGGAGCTGAAGGGATCCTACAGGAAGGCTGCAGAGAGGCTTTGCTGAGGGGGTCTAGAGACAGGCCA
>JAAWVA010000037.1:5275725-5327024 GCA_015227895.2 Colaptes auratus
TGGGATAGAATCACAGAATTGTCAGGATTGGAAGGGACCTCAAGGCTCAGCCAGTCCCAACCCCCCCCCTGCCATGGGCAGGGACACCTCACACCACAGCAGGTTGCTCACAGCCACCTCAGCCTGGCTGCAAAACCCTCCAGGCAGGAGGCTGCCACCACCTCCCTGGGCAGCCGGGCCAGGCTCTCACCACTCCTGGGGAACAACTTTTCCTCACATCCATCTGAATCTCCCACTTCTAGTTTTGTTCCATCCCCCCCAGTCCTATCCCTCCCTGACACCCTCAAAAGTCCCTCCCCAGCATTCTTGGAGCCCCCTGCAGATACTGGAAGGCCACAATTAGGTCTCCTCAGAGCCTTCTCCTCTCCAGCCTGCACAACCCCAACTCCCTCAGGCTGCCCTCACAGCAGAGCAGCTCCAGCCCTCTGCTCCTCCTCCTGGCCCTTCTCTGGACACCTTCCAGCCCCTCCAGACCCTTCCTGGCACAGAGGCTCCAGAGCTGGACCCAGAGCTGCAGCTGTGGTCTCAGCAGAGTGGAGCAGAGGGGCAGAATCCCCTCCCTGGCCCTGCTGGCCACACTTCTCTAGCTGCAGCCCAGGCTCTGCTTGGCTCTCTGGGCTGCAAGTGCTCCCTGCTGGCTCCTGTTGAGCTTCTCCTCCCCCAGCACCCCCAAGTCCTTTCTTCAGGGCTGCTCTCAAGTTCTGTTCCATTCCCCCCAGTCCTCACAGCCCATCAGGGATGCTGATGGTGTGGTGCTGGTGAGAATGAAGGGCAGGTCCCTGGAGCAGGGGGGACTCAAAAGTGAGCAGGATGGGATTGGAAAGGGCAGGATGAGCTTGGGATGAGCACTGGTGAGTCAATGGGAACCAGAGGCCCAGGGAAAAGGCCACAGGCCACGGAAAGGAGAGGTGGCTGGCAGGGGTGAGTCAGTGGGACAGGTTGGTGAGTCAATGGGAAAGGAGGCAGCTAAAGGGCTGATGGGCAGCAGGGGTCTGTGGGGCTTAAACATAAAAGAGGCAGGAGGAGGAGAAGGAGTGCCCCAGCCTTGCACTTCTTGGAGAACCTCTGGAGAATGCTCCCTGCAGGTTCTGATGTGGCTGATAAGAGGCAGGAACGTGCAGCTCGGCACGCTCAGGGCAGGTTCTGTGCTGGTGCAGCTCTTACCTCACCTCTCTCCTTGTGATGCTGTTGTGCCCTGGGCACCTCTCTGTGGCTGGCACCTGGGGCTTGCTCCCCCTTGGGCTGTCTGTGTCCTCAGGGGAAGCACAACCATCTGCTCTGGCTAGAAAGGGAAGCTGAGAGAGTTTTTCCCCCTCCCCTGATTTTTGGGGCAGGTGTTCATAAAGCTGCTGCTTTGCTGGGTCGTGGAGCAAGGGAGATGCTCCCTGCCCAGAGCAATGCCAGGCTTGCAGCTCCGTGCTCTGAGCATCCTGCAAATGGCCCTGACCTCTGCAAACTGCTCTGAGCTGCTGTCCCAGCTGCAAGGCTCATGCCAGGGGGGGTTGGCAGCCCTTGATTTTGCAAGCTGCCCCTCCCCAGCCAGCCTCTGAGGCAGCTCCAGGGCTCAGCAGTGCCAGGCAGCTGGGGCTCTGCCAGACCTGGCTGGGCACAGGCTACCCTCCACCCCTGGCTCCTCTGCTGCTGCTGCCAGGCTGGGGGTACTGGTGGTGGAAAGAAGGGTAGGTGGAAAAGGTGTGTGTGGGGGTCCTGGCTGGGTTGCTTGCTGTGTGTTGGGGGCTGTGTTCCTTCTTGGTTTACAGCTGGGTGGTTTTGGGGCCCAGTCTGTGTGTGTGGAGAAAGAGTAAATGGGAGGGGTCACCTTGGGGCCCCCTTTAGAGCCAGGGTGCCAAGGGTCTGGGAGGGAATGTCTGGAGAGGGGAAGCTGGGGAAAAGAAACCTCCTGGAAAAGCTGTCTGTGCTCATGGGTACATTTGGGAAGCACCTTTACTTCCTTCCAGCCCCCCAACCCACCTCCAAACCACCTCTGGTGGGGGGACTGGGGCCACCCTCTGCCTAGAGCTGTGAGGAGTGGGGTGGGGGGGAGGGGGGCTCAGAGCTTCCCAGCGGAGTTGGGACTCAGCTGAGCTCACGAAACCTCTGTGAGCCCCCCGCCCCCTGCCCTCTGCAGCAGACCAGTGAAACCCATCTGGGGAAGGGCTAAGCCAGTTGCGGGTCGTTTGGTGGTCCGGGGGCGTGGAGGTGAAGCTGGGCGAGCGCCTCCGCACCGCGGATGTGGAGCCGGCGCACGGCGCTGCCCCCCTGCTCCAGCTGTGTGGCTTCAGGGAGGCTCCAGCCCGTGACCCCCTTCCCCCTCCCCTCCATCCCAGGCTGCAGACAGCCCCTGGAAGAAGGAGAAAATAAAGCCGGGGAGTGAAAGGAAAGGAAAGGCAGAGCCTGGTGCAGGCTGAATCTGAAACGCTGCTATTTATAGAGCTCCCTGCTCAGCCAGACCGAATTCCACACCGGTCCCAGGGCCCGGTGGGCAGCGGCTGGGGGGTGGGAAGCAGGCAGGGTCCTCCTGCCAGCCTGCTGCTGCACTTGGATGGGGGGTAGGAAGCAGGCAGGGTCCTCCTGCCAGCCTGCTGCTGCACTTGGATGGGGGGGGAAGCAGGCAGGGTCCTCCTGCCAGCCTGCTGCACTTGGATGGGGGGGTGGGAAGCAGGCAGAGTCCTCCTGCCAGCCTGCTGCTGCACTTGGATGGGGGGTGGGAAGCAGGCAGGGTCCTCCTGCCAGCCTGCTGCTGCACTTGGATGGGGCAACTCCTGGGGCCAAGGCTCAGCTTGAGCTGAGTCAGAGCAGAGGATGCTTCTTCCTCCTCTCCAGCTCCTCATTAAGCTGCTGCTCCAGGGCTTTCCCACGAGCATCACCCAGCCTGGCTGGATCAGCTGGGAAGGACTGGGCAGAGGAGTTTGTGGTTGGTTTGTCTTTGCTGTCATCCCTCAAAGGCTGTAATCACCATTAGGGCAGCCACGAGGCACGGGGCACAGACACCTCCTTGCCAAGGTGCCACAGGCAGGAGAAGCTGGGGCTGGAGGGACTGGAGAGGAGGTGCAGCTGGTGCCCACGCAGCGGCCCTGGGGAGTGTGGGGTGGAAGGTTGAGCTGAGGCCACACCTGAGGGTTTCCCAATGATTTCTCCATGCTGCTGTTGGGTGCCTGCAGCAAGGCAGCTCCCGTGGCTCTGTACAGGTGGATGTGGCACTGCAGGACATGGTTCAATGGCCAGGGTGGTGTTAGGTGGGTGGATTTGATCTTAGAGGGTGGGTTTGGGCTTGGGGTTTGGGGGTTGGGGGGTTGGTTTGGTTTCCCAGCTGAAGCAATTCATTGATCCTTGGTGGCTTCCTCCCACCCTGGGGAGCGGGGGAAGGTCATAGGGGTTGGAAGGGACCTCTGGAGATCTATGTCAGAGGTGGGGCACCTAGAGTAGGCTGCACACAACTGCAGCACCCAGGGGGGTTTGGGCTGATTCTAGAGGTGGAGCTTCCACCACCCCACTGGGCAGCCTGCTCCAGGGCTCCACCACCCTCCAAGTGCAGAACATCCTCCTCACGTTTAGATGGAACTTCTGATGTGCCAGTATGTGCCCTTTACCTCTTGTCCTGCCTCTGGGCACCGTGGAAAAGAGCCTGGTCCCATCCTCCTGACCCCCACCCCTGCAGGATTTATAAGCACTGGTGAGATCCCTCCCCTCAGGCTGCTCTTCTCCAGGCTAAACCCCCCCGAAGCCCCAAAGCCTTTCTGCACAAGAGAGCTGCTCCCCCAGCCCCCTTCACCCCCTGAGCAGCCTGAGCCAGTTGGAGATGTCCCTGCTGACTGCAGGGGGCTTGGACAAGGTGACCTTTGAGGCTCCCTTCCAACCTGCTGCATTCTAGGAGGGTGAAGACCACAGTGTGATCCTCACAGCCCTTTGCTGTGCCCTCTCCAGCAGCTCCCTGCCTTGAGCCAGAGGTTTATTTTATTTCCCCCACACCGAGGGGCTGAGCAGCTCCCTGAAAGCTTGCAGCAGGCTCTGAGCAGGAGGCTGGGAACAGGACTTAATTCCATTAGGCAGCATCTTGGAGAGGAGCAGCAGCCTCGGTGTGTGCCAGCACCGCTGGGAGCTGGGATCTGCCAAAGCTGCAGAGCTGCTGCCGGGTGGGAAGGAGGCTCCTGCCCAGCCCTGTGCCTGCCTTGTGACTGCGAAATCTGGGAGCTTAATATAGGCCAAATGAAAACATTCTGCCCAAAATAGAAGACCTTCCCCGGCAAGAGCTGCAGCTCCAGCAGGAGCAGTCACAAGGTGCCTGCCGCGCCGGGGCCGGGCTCTGGCAGGTGTGCGGTTGTGCAACGCTGCACATCCGACCTCCCTGCCCGGCCCCGCAGCCCTCCTGCCCGCTTCCCGGCCGAGGCTGCCGGGCACCGCCAAGGTCACCTCCCCCAGGCACCGTTCCACAGCCGCTGGGCCTGCCCCAGCCTCCCGCTGAGCCTCCCCGGACCGTGCCGCCTGCCCGCCGGATGCTGCTCCGGGAGAGGAGTTGGTGGCTGGGGGGCAGCCCCCCCAGGCGGGGGCCGAGGTGGGGCGTGGAGGGTGAGCGGTGCCGGCCCCGGGCCGTGCAGCAGCGGCGGTGAGGGCGCCGCGGGGTCTTGTGCGCAGGGTGGGCACGATGAGGCAAGGGCTGGAGCTCAGAGCTCCCTCGGGTGCTGCAGGGACCCAAATGTGCTCCTGCTTGTGGGGCAGGAGCCTGGGGCTGGGGCTGGAGCCTGGGGAGCTGAGGCAGGAGCCTGGGAGCTGAGGCTGGAGCCCGGGGAGCTTGGGCTTGGGCTGGGGCAGGAGCCTGGGAGCTGAGGCTGGAGCCTGGGGAGATGAGGCTTGGGCTGGGGCAGGAGCCTGGAGCTGAGGTTTGGGCTGGGGCAGGAGCCTGGGGAGCTGAGGCTTGGGCTGGGACAGGAGCCTGGGAGCTGAGGCTTGGGCTGGGGCAGGAGCCTGGGAGCTGAGGCAGGAGCCTGGGAGCTGAGGCTTGGGCTGGGGCAGGAGCCTGGGAGCTGAGGCTTGGGCTGGGGCAGGAGCCTGGGAGCTGAGGCTTGGACTGGGGCAGGAGCCTGGGAGCTGAGGCAGGAGCCTGGGAGCTGAGGCTTGGGCTGGGGCAGGAGCCTGGGAGCTGAGGCTGGAGCCTGGGGAGATGAGGCTTGGGCTGGGGCAGGAGCCTGGAGCTGAGGTTTGGGCTGGGGCAGGAGCCTGGGGAGCTAAGCTTGGGCTGGGGCAGGAGCCTGGGGAGCTGAGGCTGGAGCCTGGGGAGCTGAGGTTTGGGCTGGGGCAGGAGCCTGGGGAGCTGAGGTTTGGGCTGGGGCAGGAGCCTGGGGAGCTGAGGTTTGGGCTGGGGCAGGAGCCTGGGGAGCTGAGGTTTGGGCTGGGGCAGGAGCCTGGGGAGCTGAGGTTTGGGCTGGGGCAGGAGCCTGCGGAGCTGAGGTTTGGGCTGGGGCAGGAGCCTGGGGAGCTGAGGCTGGAGCCTGGGGAGCTGAGGTTTGGGCTGGGGCAGGAGCCTGGGGAGCTGAGGTTTGGGCTGGGGCAGGAGCCTGGGGAGCTGAGGTTTGCTTTGGTGCTCCAATTGTGCTGCACTGCATCCTCTCCTGGTGGGATGCAAGTGCAGGAGCCTGCAAGGTGCTGGCCAATGGAAAGGGCAGAAAGCAGCCTCCACCTCCCTGCCTGACCCCGGAGAGATTCCTGCTGAGAGGCTGCTGCAGGAGGAGATGGATGCTGCAGCTCCAAACCTTCCTTTGGGGCTCTGACCCATTCTCCCTGCTCACTCAGGACCTGGTTGACAGCAGCAGGGTTTAATCCAGCTCCACCAGCCACATCTGCCTGCTGGGAAAAGTGGAGCAGGCAGGGCCGAGAGTTCAGAGCCAAGGCTTTGGCAGGTGGAAGGAGAAAAGCCCAAGCCAAAATGAAATCCTTTGCTGTTAATCTCTCAGGGCTGCACCAGGGAGCTGCACCCAGCCAAATGCAAAGCTCTGCTGTGTCAGTCTGCAGGGATCTGCTGCTGGGGGGGTGTGGGATGACACTGGGAGGGGGGTGGGATGGAACCACATGGCTCCATGTTTTGCTCCTGCATCTTTTTAGTGCTGTGGAGAGACAGATCTGGGGTCAGCCCCTGGACTCTTGCACTCCTGTGATCTGGCTGGGGGTAGAATCTCTCTCCCCAAGCAGGCTCAGGTTCATTTTATCCCAGGGACACCCTGGTGCTGCTGCTGGGCAGCTGGCTGAGGGTGACTTTGTCGTCTGCAGTGGCAACTTGGGTCTTCAACTCTTGATCCTTGTGGCCCTGGACAGATCCAAGAGAACTGGAGACCACCTGAGCCCAATCAAGCTGTCACAGCCCTTAGTTTCATAGTTTCAGTTAGGGTTGGAAGGGACCACAAGGATCATCTAGTTCCAACCCCCCTGCCAGGGGCAGGGACACCCCACACTAGATCAGGCTGGCCAGAGCCTCATCCAGCCTGGGCTTAAACACCTCCAGGGACAGGGCCTCAACCACCTTCCTGCACAACCCATTCCAGGGCTTTACCACTCTCATGGGGAAGAACTTCCTCCTCATGTCCAGCCTGAATCTCCCCACCTCCAGCTTCAGTCCATTCCCCCTAGTCCTATCACTCCCTGAGATCCTGAGAAGTCCCTCCCCAGCCTTCTTGGAGCCCCCTTCAGATCCTGGAAGGCCACAATGAGGTCACCTGGGAGCCTTCTCTTCTCC
The DNA here is from genome assembly GCA_015227895.2 of Colaptes auratus. Taxonomy (NCBI): domain Eukaryota; kingdom Metazoa; phylum Chordata; class Aves; order Piciformes; family Picidae; genus Colaptes; species Colaptes auratus. The sequence goes on from JAAWVA010000037.1 coordinate 5,282,450, forward strand.
AGACTGAACAGCCCCAACTCCTTCAGTCTGTCCTCAGAGGATCACAGAATGCTTTGGGTTGGAAGGGACCTCAAAGATCATCTTGACAGCGTGGGTGGGGAGAGGCAGTGGAACAGGCTGCTCAGGGAGGTTGTGGATGCCCTCTCCCTGGAGGTGTTCAGGATGGATGAGGCCTTGAGCAACCTGGGCTGGTGGGAGGTGTCCCAGCCCACGGCAGAGGGCTGAAACTGGATGAGCTTTAGGGTCCCTTTCAACCCAAACCATCCTGTGAATCCATGAATTATCCAGTTCCAAGCCCCCCCTGCCATGGGCAGGGACACCTCCCACCAGCCCAGGTCGCTCAGGGCCTCATCCAACCTGGCCTTGAACACCTCCAGGGAGGGGACATCCCCAGCCTCCCTGAGCAGCCTGCTCCGGTGCCTCCTCACCCTCACTGAACCATTTCCACTTCACTCTTCCCAGAAGAGGGGAGGGACCTTGCCCCCACCAGCCAAGGTGGATGCAAATTGCTTGGTGTGCCCTGGGACAAGGGTGAGGGGTGGTGGTGGTGGTGGTGGTTGAATTCCCTGAGGCTTGGCTGGGGCCAAGGTGAAGATGACCTTGTGGTCATTCAGTTGGAGCCAGGAATAATGGAATTGTGAGCCCTGCAAAGAGGGAAAAGGCTGGGGAGGGGAGGGAATGGAATGGAATGGAATAGAAGTAGAATAGAATAGAATAGAATAGAATAGAATAGAATAGAATAGAATAGAATAGAATAGAATAGAATAGAATAGACCAGGTTGGAAGGGACCTTTGAGATAATCCAGTCCAACCTCTCACCCAGCACCATCCAATCAACTCAACCCTGGCACCAAGTGCCTCATCCAGGCTCTTCCTAAACACCTCCAGGGATGGGGACTCCACCACCTCCCTGAGCAGCAGTTTTGAATCAGCTCTTCCTGGGCTAGGGTGTAGTGCTTGGAGATCCTGGGTGGGAGTCCAGGAGCCTGGGGAGCTGAGGCTTGGGCTGGGGCAGGAGCCTGGAGCTGAGGCTTGGGCTGGGGCAGGAGCCTGGGGAGCTGGGGCAGGAGCCTGGGAGCTGAGGTTGGGCTGGGGCAGGAGCCCGGGGAGCTGAGGTTGGGGCTGGGGCAGGAGCCCGGGGAGCTGAGGCTTGGGCAGGAGCCTGGAGCTGGGGCTTGGGCTGGGGCGGGAGCCTGGGGAGCTGGGTCAGGAGCCTGGAGGGCTGAGGCTTGGAGTGGGGCAGGAGCCCGGGGACCTGGGGCAGGAGCCTGGAACTGGGGCAGGAGCCTGGAGGGCTGAGGCTTGGAGTGGGGCAGGAGCCCGGGGACCTGGGGCAGGAGCCTGGAACTGGGGCAGGAGCCTGGAGGGCTGAGGCTTAACCAACCAGGCAGAATTGAGGGGAAATGCTGGGGGGTTTGAATCAGCTCTTCCTGGGCTGGGGGGGCAGTGCTTGGAGATGCTGGGTGGGAGTGCAAGGAGCAGGTTCGTTGCCCAGAAGGTGCTTTTTGCCTCCATAAAGCTGACTAAACCTTTGTTTTCCTGAGCATTAGAGCAAAGCAGCGCTCTGGGCTCCGTGGCAGGAAGGGGATGGAGTTTCTAATGGCCTGGAGTGGGAGCTCCAACTCTGCAATCAGACTTGGGCGGGGGGGAGGGGGGGAGAAACAAACCCCCAAAGCAGTTCCAATCTCCCTGTGGCATGGGACTGGGGGGAACTCAAGCTCAGCAACACCTCCCTGCAGGCAATTAACGGGGGAGGGGGAGGGAGAGCTGAGGCTATTAATGAACAGGGGCTGGGGGGGGGAGGTTGGATCGGCTGAAGCAGCTGTTTAACGGCGTGGGGAGCGGGGGGGGCCGGGTGAAGCAAAGCTCGAGTGGCGTTTCGATGGCCCCTGGTTAATCTTCGACTAAAATCAACAGGAAGCCGGCGGCTGGGGTGGGAAATTCCGATGCCTGCGAACGAGGCTGAGGGGTTTGGCTCCTGCTCCACCTCTCCCGGACGCTCAAAGGGAAGCGCTTGGGAGCGCAGGTTTTGGGTCGAAGCCCAGCGTTAGGTCAACGAACTGCAGCCGGGGCTGGAGGGGGTTGCGCGCAGGCAGCAAGGCTGCCCCGGGCCGGGGCGGGGGGGGGGGGGGGTGCGGAGTCTCCTTCTCTGGAGATAGAATTCAACCAGGTTGGAAAAGACCTCCGAGATCATCAAGTCCAACCTGTGACGTGCCCAGAGAAGGGCAACAACGCTGGGGAGGGGGCTGGGGCACAAGGCTGGGGAGGGGGCTGGGGCACAGCCCTGTGAGGAGAGGCTGAGGGAGCTGGGGTTGCTTAGCCTGGAGAAGAGGAGGCTCAGGGGAGACCTCATTGCTCTCTACAGCTCCCTGAAGAGAGGTTGGAGCCAGGTGGGGGTTGGGCTCTTCTCCCAGGCAGCCAGCACCAGAACAAGAGGACACAGTCTCAAGCTGTGCCGGGGGAGGTTCAGGCTGGATGCTAGGAAGAAATTCTCCCCAGCAAGAGAGATTGGCCATGGGGATGTGCTGCCCAGGGAGGTGGTGGAGTCCCCATCCCTGGAGGTGTTTAGGAAGAACCTGGATGAGGCACTTGGTGCCATGGTTGAGTTGATTAGGTGGTGTTGGGTGATAGGTTGGACTTGATGATCTCCAAGGTCTTTTCCAACCTGGTTCATTCCATTCCATTCCATTCCATTCCATTCCATTCCATTCCATTCCAATACCCAACACCTCCTCAGAGATCATCAAGTCCAACCTATGACCTAATATCTAACTAACACCTCCTGGCAACTAAACCATGGCTCCAAGTGCCACATCTTGAGCACCTCCAGGGATGGGGACTCCACCACCTCCCTGGGCAGATTCAGAACCCACCTGGAGGTGCTCCTGTGTGATCTGCTCTGGCAGGGGGAGTTGGACTGGATGAGCTTTCAAGGTCCCTTCCAGCCCCTAATGTTCTGTGAGAGCCTGGAGAGCCTCTTGGGTTCAGCTGGGGGCTCTGGGCTTCCTTGAAATGCTTGGATAGAGTTTGTTTGAGCTGTGTCCTGATGCTTTCAGTGTTCCCTGGTCAGTATTTTGGGACCTTGGGCAGCAGCTGGTGGGGCTGGGAGGGTGTCAAGAGGTGGCCAGCGGGGCTGGGAGGGTGTCAAGAGGTGGCCAGCGGGGCTGGGAGGGTGTCAAGAGGTGGCCAGGGGGGCTGGGAGGGTGTCAAGAGGTGGCCAGGGGGGCTGGGAGGCTGTCAAGAGGTGGCCAGGGGGGCTGGGAGGCTGTCAAGGGGTGGCCAGGGGGGCTGGGAGGCTGTCAAGGGGTGGCCAGGGGGGCTGGGAGGCTGTCAAGGGGTGGCCAGGGGGGCTGAACTTGATCCCATTTCAAGGTCCCTTCCCACCTAACCCATTCCATGGTTCTATGGCAGGATTCCAAGCCCTTGGCCATACCTTTCCTGGGGCTGTGACATAGAATCATGGAATGGTCCAGGCCAGAAGGGACCTCCAAAGGTCAGCCAGCCCAACCCCCTCTGCAGCCAGCAGGGATATCCCCAACCAGCTCAGGTTGCCCAGAGCCCTGTTGAGCCACACCTTGAATATCTCCAGGGATGGAGCCTCCACCACCTCCCTGGGCAACCTGTTCCAGTGTTCCACCACCCTCATGGTGAAGAACTTCTTCCTCACATCCAATCTCAATCTGCTCTGCTCTGGTTTGAAGCCATTGCCCCTGGTCCTGCCCCTGCAGCCCTTTGCAAACAGCCTCTCTCCATCCCTCCTGGAGCCCTCTTCAGGTCCTGGATGTGGCTCTGAGCAGCTTGATGTAGTGTGAGGTGTCCCTGCCCTTGGCAGGAGGGTTGGATCTGGATCATCTCCAAGGTCCCTTCCAACCCAACCCATTCCATGATCCTATGAACTTGGGGCAAAAAAAAACTGATGTTTGGGGTCCTGCTGTGCTTGGGAGGAGGAGGAGAGCCCTTGGTGGCATCAGAACGTGGGCAGATGCTGATCTTGGTGCACAGATCATAGAATGGGACAGGCTGGAAGGGACCTCTAAAGGTCACCCAGTCCAAGCCCCCCTGCAGTCAGCAGGGACATGCAACTAGACCAGGCTGCCCAGGGCCTGACAGGATGCTGATGACCCTCAAGGTCCCTTCCAAGCCCAACAGTTCCATGACTGTACTGCCAGCCTGCCCTCAGGTCTCCTTGGAGCCTCCTCCTCCTCCTCTCCAGGCTGACCACCCCCAGCCTGGCCTCCCCTCCCTGCGGGGCTCCCTTGGGACCCCAAAGCTCTCAGGTCCCCATGGTTTGAGGCTCTACCAACCCCTCCCCAGTCTGAGACTTCCCCCCTCCCTGTGCTGCTGACTCATGGCACCCAGCACTCCTGACTCTGCCGGGAGAAGCCTTCCTCACGTGAGCCTCCTGCCGCAAGCAGCAGGGCTCTAATTATGGGGTTTGCCCGGCCCAGAGCGTGGGAACTTGGAGCCACCAGCCCCTCGAACCTCCTGATCATTCCCAATCCATTAATGGCTTTAATTAGTGAAGCCTGCTGCCTCCTTCTCCCTGCTGACAGCAGCGCCGGGGCTTGCTGCTGCTCCTGCCTTACGTAACGCCCCGGAGCCTGGTGCAGCCCTCGGCCCCAGCCGCCCGTGGGGTGGAACCTGGTCGTTGGGCTGTTTGTTTTGCCTGCCTGCAGATGTCTCACCCAGAGCTGATGAGGCGGTGGAGAAGGCCAGCAGGTGCAAAAGCCATGCTTGGGCCACGGCCTTGCTAATTAGCTGGGGGCTTGTTAGAGCAGGAGGGGAAGTAGGGCCAGGGGAGGACTCCAGAGCTGGGCAGAGCGGGGTGGGGTGGGGGCAGTTGGAGATCTCCTGCTGTGGGATGAAAACCTCCTCTTGTGCTCCTTCAGAGGCTGAGCTGCCCCTTCCCTGGGCTGTGTTCTCATCCCCAATCCCTTCTCCTCTTCCTGTCTTGGAAACCATCTCCACGGCAACCTCAAACCCCCAGGCTCTGCCTCGGAGCTGCTCAGCCATCCCCAGGACCTGGCTGGTAAGTGCCTCACCAGGAGCAGCCTTGGTGGCCAGCAGGCTGCTGCAGGCACCTCGGCACAGCCCAGGGAGTCAAGGGCTGCCCCTGGGCTTGGCAGGGGTGTGGGCAGCTAAACCTCCTCCCCTTGGCTCCCCTCCTCCTCGGGGCTTGGACTGGATGGTCTCTGGAGGTCCCTTCCAACCCCTCACATTCTGTGATCTCGCTGATCCTGGGGGCTTGCCTTGGGCTTGGCGCTGAGAAAAGGGTGGCCACGGTGGTCCTTGTGGAGGAGAAGCTCTGCCTCAGCTCTGGAGGGGGTGGCTGGGCTCAAAGGCTGTGCTGTTCCACCAGCAGATGCTCTGCCTGCACTCAGTGTGGTGTGGTTGGCCACCCGTCCATCAGGAATGGGTTTGGGGTAGACCATGACCAAGCCTGATGCCAATTTGCCATCTCCTGGGGAGAGCAGCAGGGCCAGCACCTGGTGGTGCCAGGGACTCTGTGCCCTCTTGGTGCTGCCTGGAGGTGGAGTGTGGCACGGCAGTGGGCACCATGGAGGTGCCCATCTCTGTGCTGGGCTGCCTGGTTGCAGAGGCCATCCCTGCACACCCCCTGGGAGGTGGGCAGGAAGAGGGCCTCTGAGCTGCAGGTTCTTGCTGGGGGGTGGGGGGTGGCTGGCATGGGGCAGCAGAAGGCACAGCGAACCTCTGCCATGGTGGTGTGGGAGTGGCTGTGTGAGGATGGATGTGCAGCGCCAGGGGCTGGTTTCTGGTGGGGCCTCAGCCGGAGCATGGTGGGGAGGCTGCTGTGGCCGCTAAAGGGGCTGGGACTGACCCCCTCTGTCCCTGCAGGGCAGGATGAAGCTCCTGGCTGTGTTGCTGGCTGCCAGCCTGCTCTGCACCACTGCCCACGGTGCCCAGGCCCCCTGGCAGGACGAACCGCCTCAGACCTGCCTCTTGCAGCCCCTCAGCAGCGTGGACAGCAAGTTCTGCAGGTGAGTGGCTCCCTGGTTGTCTCTTCCCTGAACCCCACCAGCCCAGCCACGTGCTGCCCTTCCACACCACCTCCTGGGCCACTCCATTCCAGCATCCCCATTGCCAGGGCCGTAAATATTGGTGGATTTCTTCCTTTTGCCAGGAATCTGGGCCAGAGAGAGAAGCAGGGCAGTGCCTGCTGCACCACAAGCTCCTTGCTTGATGCAAGCTGAGATCTTTGTGTCTTTTGGTCACCTTGAGCTGCTCCTTGGTCCACTGTGCAGAGGCTTTCGAAGCATCAGAGAGGTCAGAGGTTTGCTGCAGAAAGTTGTGGAGGGAAGAGGCTGCTCTGGGGGGTGGGGGGGAGGAAGGAAAGGCCCAGAACAGGTCATGCCACAGACCTCAAAGCTCATCACACAGAGGTGTGGGGTTGGGTGAGGGGGAAGCTTGTGGGGAGCTTCTGCTGGAGCAGGCAGTTGGCTGCTGTGCCAGCTGAGGCCTCCAGCCCCCCAGCTCCATCCTTTATCAAGTGTTTTGATGCTGGAGGTCCTTGGCTTTAACTCCAGCTGCCTGGGGGGAGGGGGGGCTGGAGGTGGACTCCACCTGCTGCTTGGCTTTGGGGAGGTTCTCAGCATCCCCCATCACTGGCAGCTTCTGCATCAAAAACAACCTCTCTGCTGCTCCCTGGTTAACCAGAACACCCCAGATATGAGCAAGTGAACTTCTACAGGGCAAGCAGAGACTTTGCTTGGCCTCAGCTTCCCCCCACAAACCATGAGCAGAAGCCTCTTGCTCTGAACTCTCAGCCCCCCTTGTCCCAGCCCCTGCCTGGGTGGTTTGCTCAGCCCCCTTTGGTGGTGCAGGATTTTGGGGGCTCTCCTTTTGAGGCTCCTGTTGGTGGCAGCTAATCTTCACCATGGCCTCGAGGCTTGCTCTCCCTGGGCTGGGCTGGCTTGCTCTGGTGGCCCCTGGCTCTGTGAGGTAATGCCAAAGGGGGAAGTGCTTGGGGCAGAGGTTGGTGCCAGGGGCAGCTGAGCTGTTGGTGCCCAAAATGCACAGGAGGGTTGTCCCTGCTTTCATATCCCACTCTGAGAAGGAGCTCAGAGCTCAGGTGCCTTGTCCAAAGCCACTGAGGAGGAGGCTGGTCTTTGCTTTCCAAGCTGTAGGTGAACCCGTGTGGACAATGGGTTTTAAAGCCTAAGGAGCAGGCTGCCCAGGGAGGTTGTGAATGTCCCCTCCCTGGAGGTGTTCAAGGCCAGGCTGGATGAGGAACCCTTGAGCCTCCTGGGCTGGTGGGAGGTGTCCCTGCCCATGGCAGGGAGGTTGCAACTGGCTGAGCTTCAAGGTCCCTTCCAACCCAGACCCATTCCACGACTCTATAAACATGAGGCAAAAACTGATGTTTGGAGTCCTGCTGGTGCTTGGGAGGAGGAGGAGAGCCCTTGGTGGCATCAGAACGTGGGCAGATGCTGATCTTGGTGCACAGGCTACCCAGCACCTTTGGTGGCAGCAGGTTGGATCCTGTATCTCCTACCCCACACGGTGAGCACAGCTCAAGCCAGCCCGGGAAGCAGCACCAAGAGCCCTCCCCGGCCCTGTGCGGGTCTCAGCCCCAAGGTTGGACCAGTTCCTTCATGATTCCTCTTCTTCTCCCCCCAGGGGTGATTTGGAAGTGGTCTACCCCGAGCTGGGTGACGTGGGCTGCACCTACATCCCCCAGTGCCACCAGTACCGGCGGCAGATCAGCAGGGCCTGGGGCGCCCCCCGCGTCCGCTACCCCCGGGCTGAGCAGGTGAGTCCCAGGGCACAGCTCCAGCACCAGCACACAGCTGTCAGGCTTGGAAGGGACCTCAAGGCTCAGCCAGCTCCAACCCCCCTGCCATGGCCAGGGACACCTCACACCACAGCAGGCTGCTCACAGCCACCTCCAGCCTGGCTGCAAACACCTCCAGGCAGGAGGCTTCCACCACCTCCCTGGGCAGCCTGTGCCAGGCTCTCACCACCCTCCTGGGGAACAACTTCTTCCTCACAGCCAATCTGAATCTCCCCACTTCTAGTTTTGCTCCATCCCCCCCAGTCCTATCCCTCCCTGGCACCTTCAAAAGTCCCTCCCCAGCTTTCCTGTAGCCCCCTGCAGATCCTGGAAGGCCACAATTAGGTCTCCTCAGAGCCTTCTCCTCTCCAGCCTGCACAACCCCAACTCTCTCAGTCTGTCCTCACAGCAGAGCAGCTCCAGCCCTCTGCTCCTCCTCCTGGCCCTTCTCTGGACACCTTCCAGCACCTCCAGACCCTTCCTGGCACAATTGGACCCAGAGCTGCAGCTGTGGTCTCAGCAGAGTGGAGCAGAGGGGCAGAATCCCCTCCCTGGCCCTGCTGGCCACACTTCTCCTGCTGCAGCCCAGGCTCTGCTTGGCTCTCTGGGCTGCAAGTGCTCTCTGCTGGCTCCTCTTGAGCTTCTCCTCCCCCAGCCCCCCCAAGTCCTGTTCTTCAGGGCTGCTCTCAAGCCAGTCCCTGCCCTGGGATTGCCCTGCCCCAGCTGCAGGACCTTGCACTTGGTCTTGTTGACCCTCATGAGGTTGTCATGGGATGAGCACTGCAGCCTGCCCAGGTCCCTCTGGGTGGATCCCTTCCCTCCAGCCTGCCCAGGTCCCTCTGGGTGGATCCCTTCCCTCCAGCCTGCCCAGGTCCCTCTGGGTGGATCCCTTCCCTCCAGCCTGCCCAGGTCCCTCTGGGTGGATCCCTTCCCTCCAGCCTGCCCAGGTCCCTCTGGGTGGATCCCTTCCCTCCAGCCTGTCTGCTGCACCACACAGCTTCCCTGGATCCCAGGGCAGGGATTCCCTTGGGAAAGGGTTGCTCCATGTTTGTGTGCTTGTGCCTTGAGCCCGGTCGTGACAGGCTGAGCAGCAGCTGGGGCCGGCAGGGCCGGCAGGAGCTCGGCTCTGGGTGCTGGAGGGGGCCTGGGAGCTGCTCACCTCATGCCACCTGTGGCTGCCTGCCCCCAGGAGCTCCTGGGCTTGTGCTTGTTGGGCTTGCAGCTGAGGCCAGGGTGACCTCCTGAGCTTTGCTTCCTGGGGGTGACACCACCCTGACAGGGTTTGGTCGGAGGCTGAGCTGGGAAAGTCCTTTCTGCTCCACCCTGGCCTTCTGGAGTGGTTATTGAGATTTTTGGGGGCGCTTTGGGACCTCTTTTCCCTCTTTTTTGGGTGTGTGGTGTGTTTCATTGTCCTATGCTGTGCCCCTTCTTTGGTTCTTTCTCTCTTTTTGGGTCCTTTTTCTCTGTTTTGGGGTCCCTTTGGGACCCTCATTTTCTCGAGGGGGGGGCATCCCTCTTTCTTCCTCCTTCTTCCTGTTTTTTTGGGGACCCTTTTATTGTCCTCCTCCCCTTTTTTGGTGGAGGGAACATCCCTGTATTTCCCCTCTATCCCTTTTTCTTTGGGAACCCCCTTTTATTTGGGACCCTTTTTTGTTCTCCTCCTCTTTTTTTTGGGGGGGTGGGACCCCAATTTTTTTCCCCCTTTCCCCTTTTTTTTTGGGGGGGGGAAGTGGGAGACGTTTCTTCCCGGCTACTATGGGCACAGATTCATGTTCTTTACCAACTCCTTGGAAACTTCATCCACCTCCTACCCTCTCCTCCCCGCTCTGCTCCACGCCCCCCCCCCCCCCCCCCCCCAACTTGCCTCTCGGCCCGGCTGTTTCTGTCCCTGGCTGGTACCAGCCCGTGTGTGCCCAGTACCTGCTGGGATAAACTGGGTTAATTAAGGCGATGAGCTGCGGGGGGGGGTAACTGGTTACGGGGTGACCCAGGCTCTTATCAGCCCTCCTCCCACCCTTCCCCCCCCCCCCCGGCCAGATACAAGGTTTGGGGGCTGCCGTTACCACCCACGGCCGCCAGGTGGCAGCATTGAACCGGGAACCGCGGGGTCCCCTCCTGCGCGCTGCGCCCTGGGCGAAAGGGAGGAGGAAGAGGATCAGGGCCAGAGCGGTGCTGTGCAGGTCTCTGCTGGCTTTAGGGGGCACATCCTGCGCCTATCCCCTCCCCGTTATCCCACTGCGAGCTGCCCAGTTTGGAGACCAGGTGTTTCTGGTGGGGTTCTGCTGTGGTTTGCTTCCCTTCCTGGTCTCTTTTCAGGGGGGTTTGGGCGTTGGGTTATGGTTTTTTTTTGGGTATGGGTTTGTCATTTTCAGGTCTTGTTTGGTTCTGGAGCCAGACTTTGGATGAGTTTTCAGTGTAAAATCGTGTAAATGGAAGGAAAAGATCTGGAATGGAGTGGCTGGTGGGAAGAATCTGCTCTGTTCAGGGGAAATAAATAATTCATTCATAATGAAATTATCTTAGGGGCAGTGGTTTGAACCCAGAGCAGGGGAGATTGAGGTTGGACATCAGGAGGGTGCTGCACAAGTGAGGGTGGGGAGACACTGGAACAGGTTGCCCAGGGAGGGGGGTTGAGACCCCATCCCTGGAGACCTTCAAGATCAGCCTTGATGTGGCCCTGGGCAGCCTGCTCCAGCTGACTGCAGGGGGTTGGACAAGGTGAGCTTCGAGGATCCCTTCCAACCCAAAGCAATCTGTGACTCTGAGAGCTGGAGGATGTGGTGGCATCACCTTGTTCCCAGTGGGACCTTTGTTGGTAGGTTTAGGTTGGATAGGAGGAAAAATGTCTTCACCAGAGTGCTCAGGGGTTGGCACAGGCTGCCCAGGGGGGTGGTGGAGTCCCCGGCCCTGGAGGTGTTCCAGAACCCTGTGGCCATGGCACTGGGGGCCGTGGTTTGGTGGCCACGGTGGGGTTGGCTTGCTGGCTGGACTTGACCTTAGAGAGCTCTTCCAACCCAAACAACTCTCTTCCATGTGTCCCCATCACCAGCTCCAGCCTTGGGCGCTTCAGTTGCCTCTAAAGGGAGAAGCTCAGCTCTGGTGCCTCTTGGCTTTACCTTGAGGTGTTAAGAATCTGCTTTCCTGGCTCCTTCACTGCCTTCTGGAAAGCCTCTTCCTCCTGTGGCTCACATGCTTGGAGCTCAACTTTTCTCTCAAAGATGCTGGATTCCTCCAAAAAAAAAACCCAAAACCCTCTCATCCTGCCTGGCAGAAGCTGCTGGACATGAAATCATCCAGCACTGCCCTGGTGCTCCCCAGTGCACCTCCAAACTCCCCAGCACCTCCAAACTCCCCAGCACCTCCAAACTTCCCAGCCATGGAGGCAGATTTGCTTTTCCTCTATTTTATTCCTGGGAAGCAAAAAAAAAGTGATATATATAAGGCAGGGAGAAGGGCGTGGGGGCTGCTGGTGGGGGCTGCTCTGGCCAGTGCTGTGGATTTGGGGGTCCAGCAGAGCCAGCCCCCAGCCTGGCCGCACCGGGAGGGATGGAGGCTGTGCCTTCATGAAGCTAAAAAGATCAATGGAGCTTCCCAGACTGGGCTTTGGGAGCTGGCTGTGGGTGTTTGTTCGGGGCTGGGATGGCAGCTGTGGCCCTGGGTGCTGGGCAGGACCCCCAGGGAGTCTGTTGCGAGAGGGTCTCCAGCTCCTGCTGGCAGCGGGGCCGGCGGGCGGCTCCGCTCCGCTGGCGCGCTTGGCACCCTTCGCTTCCAAGCCAAGTCGGCACATCTTGAGCTGAGGTGGCATCTGAGGACAAGCTCCCTGCTGCTTCCCTGCCTTTGCATTTCTTTCTCTGCTCCTGGGCTTCACCAGAAACACTTCCCCCAGCTCCCTGCAGCCTTCCAGCTTTCGCAGGCTGCCGGCCGTGGGTTGAGTTTTGGGCAGTTTCGAGGTGGCCTTGAAGTGCTTGCAGGGCTCGGTGCCCAGCTGCCTCAGGCTGGCTCTGGAGGAATCTCTCTTCTCCTTCCTCCTCAGCCTGGAAGAATTAGAATCATAGAATTGTCAGGGTTGGGAGGGACCTCAAGGCTCAGCCTGCTCCAACCCCCCTGCCATGGCCAGGGACACCTCACACCGCAGCAGGTTGCTCACAGCCACCTCCAGCCTGGCTGCAACACCTCCAGGCAGGAGGCTTCCACCACCTCCCTGGGCAGCCTGTGCCAGGCTCTCACCACTCTCATGGGGAAGAACTTCTAAAATCTAATCTCAATCTCCCCTCCTATAGCTTGGATCCACCCCCCCCAGTCCTATCACTCCCTGACACCCTCAAAAGTCCCTCCCCAGCTTTCCTGTAGCCCCCCTGCAGATGCTGGAAGGCCACCATGAGGTCTCCTCAGAGCCTTCTCCTCTCCAGCCTGCACAACCCCAACTCCCTCAGTCTGTCCTCACAGCAGAGCAGCTCCAGCCCTCTGCTCCTCCTCATGGCCCTTCTCTGGACACCTTCCAGCCCCTCCAGACCCTTCCTGGCACAGAGGCTCCAGAGCTGGACCCAGAGCTGCAGCTGTGGTCTCAGCAGAGTGGAGCAGAGGGGCAGAATCCCCTCCCTGGCCCTGCTGGCCACACTTCTCTTGCTGCAGCCCAGGGTGGGATAATCTTTTGGCTACCCCAAAAATCACCCTCAGGTGAGTGGGTCTGAGGGCTGTGCTGGGGCTGAGCTGTGCACAGGCAAGTGGTGGTGGTGGTGTTTGGTTTATGGCCTCTGCTTAGATTTCTAAGGTCAGGAAACTTGGATTTTCTTAGGACTTCTTTTAATTCCCAAGTGAGAATGGGGAAACCTCGCTCTGGGAAGTGATCTCCACCCACAGGTGATGTTCCTCAGCATGGTGAGGTGCTCAGCAGAGAAATCACAGAATGGTTTGGGTTGGAAAAGCTCTCTGAGACCATCCAGTCCAAGCATCAACCCAACAGCACCATCCCCACTAAGCCGTGGCCCCCAGTGCCATGGCTTCACATTTCTGTGTCACCTCCAGGGCTGGGGACTCCACCACCTCCCTGGGCAGCCTGTGCCAGGCTTTGAGAACCCTTACAGGGAAGAAGTTTCTTCTAATGCCCAAACTAAACCTCCCCTGGGGCATCTGGAGGCCATTTCCTCTCATTCTAACACCTGATTCCAGGGAGAAGAGACCAAGCCCACCTCATTCCAACCCCCTTTGAGGGAGCTGGAGTGAGCCAGAAGGTCTCCCCTCAGCTTCCTCTTCTCAACCCCCCCCCAGCTCCCTCAGCTGCTCCTCCCCAGCCCTCTTCTGCAGACCCTTCCCCAGCTCTGTTGCTCTTCTCTGGACCTTCTCCAGCCCCTCAATGTCCTCCTTGGAGTGAGGAGCTCCAGACTGATCCCAAGCACTCAAGCTGTGGCCTCAGCAATGCCCAGCCCAGGGGGACAATCCCTGCCCTTGCTCCTGCTGCCCACACCAGCAGCGCAGGGGATGGACCCAGGGATGCTAAACTCCCCTTCCCCTTGCTCTTCTCTGGCCCTGCTCACCATGGTGAGCTGATGGCTGGGGCAGGGAGGGATGGGCTGGGGTGGTGATGCTTTTTCTGTCATAAGCCATGGCAGAAAAACTCAGGGTTTGGGTATGAAGAGTTGTGTAGGAAGTGTCTGCTTGCTGTGGAACACTTTGTCTCTTCAAGAAAAACAACCCCCAAAAAAGCCTCATGCAGAGTGTTTGTTTATCTCCAGGAATGTTTATCACTTGGGCTCAGGAGGGAGGGGGGGGAGAAGGGGACACTTCCCATCCCTGTTCCAGATACCGCTCCTGAGACTGGTGGGGGCTGCATCCCACCCTGCTTGTGCCCAAGGTCTCTGCTTGCAGCCTTATGGAATCACAGAACTGGCAGGGTTGGAAGGGACCTCGGGGATCAGCCAGCTCCAAGCCCCCTGCCATGGGCAGGGACACCTCACACCACAGCAGGTTGCTCACAGCCACCTCCAGCCTGGCCTTCAAACCCTCCAGGCAGGAGGCTTCCACCACCTCCCTGGGCAGCCTGTGCCAGGCTCTCACCACCCTCATGGGGAACAACTTCTTCCTCACATCCATCTGAATCTCCCCACTTCCAGTTCTGCTCCATCCCCTGCAGTCCTATTCCTCCCTGACACCCTCAAAAGTCCCTCCCCAGCTTGCTTGGAGCCCCCTGCAGATGCTGGAAGGCCACAAGAAGGTCTCCTTGGAGCCTTCTCTTCCATGAAGTTGCTCCTTGATGCTCCTTGGTGAAGGCAGCCTCGATGTAGAGGGAAGCTCCTTGTAGGGATGAGATGAGAGGGCATGGGCTGAAGCTTGAGGAGAGCAGACTGAGGCTGGAGATGAGGAAGAAATTCTTGCCAGTGAGGGTGGTGAGACACTGGAACAGGTTACCCAGGGGAGGTTGTGGATGTCCCCTCCCTGGAGGTGCTCAAGGCCAGGCTGGATGAGGCCTTGAGCAACCTGGGCTGGTGGGAGGTGTTCCCTGCCCATGGCAGGGGGGGTGGGACTGGATGATCTTTAAGGTCCTCTCCAATCTAAACCTCTCCATGGATCTGTGATGTTTAGATGCACAAACACTGATCAGCTGTTCAAGTGTCACTGAGTCATAGAATCCTGGAGTGGTTTGGGTGGGAAGAGACCTTCTAAAGCTCATCCAGTCCAACCCTGCTGCAGTCAGCAGGCACATCCCCAACCAAAGCAGGTTGCTCTGAGCCCCAAACAACCTGACCTGGGGATGGGACATCTCTGGGCAACCTGAACCAGGGAACACAAAGCATTTCCTCCTTCCACCTAGTCTGAGTCTCCCTCTTACAGTTCAAACCACCCCCATCTTGTCCTGTCCCAAGCCTGGAGATCTTCAAGAAGAGACTGGGTGAGGCACTTAGTGCCATGGTCTAGCTGATTGGAGAGGGCTGGGTGATAGGTTGGGCTGGGTGATAGGTTGGGCTGGGTGATAGGTTGGGCTGGGTGATAGGTTGGGCTGGGTGATCTTGGAGGTCTCTTCCAACCTGCTTGATTCTATGATTCCATGGTGTGGGCGGCAGGAGCAGGGAATTCATCCTGCCCTGTGCTCAGCACTGGTTAGGCCACGCCTGGAGTCCTGTGTCCAGTCTGGGCTCCTCAGGTCAAGAAGGACATTGAGAGACTTGAAGGTGTCCAGAGAAGGGCAACGAGGCTGGGGAGGGGTCTGGAGCACAGCCCTGTGAGGAGAGGCTGAGGGAGCTGGGGGTGTTCAGCCTGAGGAAGAGGAGGTTCAAAGGAGACCTTCTTGCTCTCTCCAACTCCCTGAGGGGAGGTTGGAGCCAGGTGGGGGTTGGTCTCTTCTCCCAGGCAGGCACCCAGCACCAGAACAAGAGGCCACAGTCTCAAGCTGTGCCAGGAGAGGTTTAGGCTGGATGTTCAGAAGAAATTCTTCATAGAGAGAGAGAGATTGGCCACTGGGATGTGCTGCCCAGGGAGGTGGTGGAGTCCCCATCCCTGGGGGTGTTCAAAAAGGGCTTGGATGTGGCACTTGGAGCCATGGTTCAGCTGTCAGGAGGTGTTAGTTAGGTATTAGGCCATAGGTTGGACTTGATGATCTCTGAGGTCTTTTCCAACCTGGCTGATTCTATGATGGAGTAGAGTGGAGTGGAATAGAGTGGAGTGGAACAGAGTGGAGTGGAATAGAGTAGGGTGGAACAGAGTGGAGTGGAATAGAGTAGGGTGGAACAGAGTGGAGTGGAACAGAATAGAATAAACCAGGTTGGAAGAGACCTTTGAGATCACCGAGTCCAACCTATCCCCCAACACCACCTCATCAAGCTAAACCAAGCACCCCATCCAGTCTCTTCCTAAACACCTCCAGTGGTGGTGACTCCACCACCTCCCTGGGCAGCCCATCCCAGTGGCAAATAACTCTTTCTATGCTCCTGTGAACAGGCCCTGCTCAAAACTCTGTCCCCAGCTTACTTCAGGGCCACCAGGCGGTCTCCCTCGGAGCCTTCTCCTCTCCAGGCTGAGCTCTCTGGCCTCCCAGCAGAGTGATCTGTCAGCACCTTTCTCCCCAAACCCCCATCAGAGGAACTGCTTCCAGGCCCTTTCTTTTTTTTTTGGGGGGGTCCCTCCCTCCCCACCCCGTGCCAAGGAGACAGCAGCAGGAGGAGGAGGTAGAAGAGGAGGAGGAGCGGAGAACGTCTGGCCGGAGGAGGACTGCATCCTCCACCTCCTGCCTCCCATTATTGCTTTGCTCAACCCAACAGAAAATAAATTGGAAAAGAAAATTGGGCCACTGCCTCAATTTGGGGGCAAGCTGCTCAATTCCTGCAGCTAAGCAATCCCCACCAGAAGGTGATGGATCGTGGGGAGCCCCCGGCCCACGTGTGATGTATGGAGCGCATTAGCCCCCGGACGTCGCTCCCTGATTGGGGTTTGATTACCGCCGGCGGTGGCCAGACAGCAAAACAGATGAAGGGCTCTGAGCTCAGATCGATGGGAACTTTATTTAGTGGCCCTGGGAAAACATATTTCTGCACTTTATAGAAACATATGGGAGATGCTCCCCGTGCAGGTTGTCTGCTTGTTAAAAAGCAATTTACCTGCCCCCGGGGCCGCGCTGCGCCGCGGCCACCTTCTACCTGCTCATCCTGCTGGGGGTTTCCTTGCTGGGCTCTGCTGCCTTGCTTCAGGCTTCTGTGGGCTTCTGCTGTTCCTTGAGGATGTGCTCTCTTGCAGCTCCCTGGGAGGAGAGGGGTCTGGAGCACAGCCCTGTGAGGAGAGGCTGAGGGAGCTGGGGTTGCTTAGCCTGGAGAAGAGGAGGCTCAGGAGAGACCTCATTGCTGTCTACAACTCCCTGAAGGGAGGTTGGAGCCAGCTGGGGGTTGGTCTCTTCTCCCAGGCACCCAGCACCAGAACAAGAGGACACAGTCTCAAGCTGTGCCAGGGGAGGTTCAGGCTGGATGTTAGGAAGAAGTTCTCTCCAGCAAGAGAGCTTGGCCACTGGGATGTGCTGCCCAGGGAGGTGGTGGAGTCACCGTCCCTGAAGGTGTTCAAGAGGGGATTGGACGTGGCACTTGGTGCCATGGTTTAGTAGTCAGGAGGTCTTGGGTGACAGGTTGGACTTGCTGATCTTTGAGGTCTTTTCCAACCTTACTGATTCTATGGTTCTGTGAGGTTGGGGTGAGGTGGGGCTTGGTGTTTGCTCAGCAGTTCGTGGAATGGAAGGGGTTGTGGAAGGGACCTCCAGGGATCATCCAGTCCGAGCCCGCAGCCAGGGCAGCATCACCCAGAGCAGGCCATGCAGGAACACACCCAGGTGGGTCATGAAAGTCTGCAGAGAAGACTCCCCAACCTCTCTGGGCAGTCCCTCTGTGATAGGCCAAGGGGCAGTGGATGTTAACTCCAGCACAGGAGGTTCCACCTCAACATGAGGAGGAACTTCTGCATGGTGAGGGTCCCAGAGCCCTGGAGCAGGCTGCCCAGAGAGGTTGGGGAGTCTCCTTCTCTGGAGCCTTCCCTCCCTGTCTGGATGTGTTCCTGTGTGACCTGTGCTGGATTCTAGGCCCCTGCTCTGGCAGGGGGGTTGGACTGGATGACCTTCAGAGGTCTCTTCCAACCCCTAACATCCTGTGATCCTGTGTGATCCTGTGTGATCCTGTGTGATCCTGTCATGCAGTCTGCTTCAAGCCTCCAGCACCCTCATATAGGAAAGAAGTTTTTCTCCCCATTGAGGTGGAACCTCCTGGGCTCCAGTTTGTGTCCATTGCCCCTTGTCCTGCCACAGGACACCACTGACAAGTGCCTGGCCCCTTTTTCTTGCCCCTCACCCCTCAGGTATTTATAGACCTTGATCAGATCCCCTCTCAGCCTTCTCTCTCCAGCCTAAACAGGCTGGTGAGCTGATGTCATGGAATCATAGAATGGTCTGGGTTGGAAGGGACCCCCAAAGCTCATCCAGCCCAACCCCCCTGCAGTCAGCAGGGCCATCCCCAACTAGATCAGGCTGCTTAGAGCCCTGTGGAGCCTCACCTTGAGTATCTCCATGGATGGAGCCTCCACCACCTCCCTGGGCAACCTGTTGCAGCCTTCCACCATCCCCTGTGGCAGTCCATGGCACCAGGGAGCCCAGCCATGCCTAGGGTGTAGGGCAGGAGAATGGACATCTCCCAGGAGCTTGGGCTGTGCCTGGAGTCCGTCACAAAGTCCACTTGGCTGGTTCTAGCCCAGCCTTGGCCCCGAGTCACCCTTTCTTTTCTGTGTGTGTGAGCACTTGGTGGCCTGCTTGGGGACAGCCCTGATTTATAAAGGTCTCTGTGCTCCGGGGCCCATTATTTGGGGACTGAGCTGCAGTGAGGAAATCCATCAGCTCCTAACAAAGGGAGGAGAGAGAGATCTGCTCCATCTCCTGCTCCTGCTTTATGTGGCAGGCAGTGACTTTCCCAGCTGGCTGGCTAGAAGGAGCTTCTGATAGCACTCAGGTTGAATTCCAGGCTTGTTAGAGAAGATGGTTGGAAGCAGAAGATTCCTGACAGTCTGTGTATCCTCCTTGGCTCGTGGAGCCGTCTGGGGCTGAGGAGCCTCCAGCGTGGGGGGGGTTCGGTTTGCTTCCTTTTATTTTCGCTTCCCTTCTCCTCTCCAGCCTGTCTGGGCTACTTCAAGCGAAAAGACAATGGCCCAACATTCCTTCCTGCTGCTGTCAGCTGGAGATGCTGGGGATTAGCCCAAGCCCCTGGTGAGGAACCCCTCCCTCCTGCCCTGCTGGAGCTGGGGCTGCTTTGCCTTCCCATTCCCCGTGTGACAGAGCAGCATCTCCGACTTCAGAGGGCTGCCGGCCCGGCGGCTCCTCGGCGCCTGGGACCAGCCCTGGGCTTTTGCAGCAATTTCGCAGCCAAAGGGCTGGGTGAGTGGTCTGGGAGCTACCAAAACGCCTCTTTGAGGGCTTGGCTTGTGGGGTGTTAAAGCAGAAAAATCCCTGCTGGAGGCTCTTCGGAGCTGGAGCAGCTCTGTCCTCTGCTGACCTGCTGCCAGGCAGGGGCTGGGGTGCTCGAGTGCCTCGGCTTCAGGGGGGGTTGGAGCAGAAGAGCTGAGCTGGGCTGGGCTGGAAGTCCCTCTCATGCAGCTCTGAGCAAAGCCCTGCTCTGCTGTCCGTGGCTCTCAGAGACCTTCCTAGGAGAGCATCCTTGCTGAGTAGTGCAGGGGATTGATCCACACCAAGTCCTTGCCACAGCAGAGGGGACCATAGTGGGGACATCTGTGCCCTGGTGGCCAAAAAGGCAAATGAACGGCATCCGGAGGTGCATCGAGAAGAGTGTGGGCAGCAGGTCGAGGGAGGTTCTCCTCCCCCTCTGCTCTGCCCTGGTGAAGTCACACCTGCAGTCCTGGGTCCAGTTCTGGGCTCCCCAGTTCAAGAGGGACAGAGAACTGCTGGAGAGAGTCCAGGGCAGGCTGGGAAGCTGCTGAGGGGCCTGGAGCAGCTCTGGGAGCAGCAAAGGCTGAGAGCCCTGGGACTGAGAGCCTGCAGCAGAGCAGCCCCAGAGGGCAGCTGAGCAATGCTCAGCAAGAGCTGAAGGAGCTGTGGGGGGCAAGAGGCTGGGGCCAGACTCTGCTCAGTGATTCCCAAGGACAGGCCAAGGGGCAAGGGGCACAAACTGGCACCCAGGAGGTTCCATGTGAAGAGGAGGAGAAAGTTGTTTGTTGTGAGGGTGCTGGAGGCCTGGAGCAGGCTGCCCAGAGAGGTTGTGGAGTCTCCTGGTGTGGAGAGCTTCCAAACCCCCCTGACCATTGTGCTGCTGAGAAACTGCTGTGGCTGCCCTGCTGGAGCAGGGGGGAGGTTGCAGTGCCTGATCTCCAGAGGTCCCTTCCCACCCCCTACCCCTCTGTGCTGTTCCACACCAGGTCCTTGCCCTACCGGAGGGGCCGGCTGCGGGCCAGCTGGTGCCAGCTGTGATGAGCTCCTCTTTCCATGAGCAGTCCTGGCAGAGATGTCACTTCCCATCTGCCTCATTACCTACACTTTTCACTGGACCTTTAACCACACTGGACAAATAACATTTCCCTCCAGGCCCAGCAGGGCTGAGACTGGGAGGTGGCGAACACCTCCAGGTCACCCCAACCCCTGCGCTCCTGCGTCGGCATCCCAGGGGCAGCCTCTCCTTCCCTTTTCTTTCTCAGCTCCAACTGTTGGGAAGCAGCTGCTGATCCCCCCTTCCCCCCCCCCCCCCCCTTTTGATCCCTGTAAACACTATCCAGTAATCAAAGTTTTAAGCTGCTTTGGATGAAATAATTGCTTAACAATCATCTTAAAGACAAAGTGATTCAACAAATGACAATTAGGACTGGTGATATCGGGAACAGATGCAGTCAGTGTAGCATATTATAATGTGCTAATAGGAGATTGACAGCACAATAATAGGAGAGAACAGCCACTCAGCCTGTAATTCCCAGGCAAAATGTGAGGGCTGTCCACAGAGCTCAAATCCCAACAGGCTGTAAAAATTAGAGGTAAGGAGGCACAAGTTGCACAAAGACTCATTAGCAGGTTGGCTGCCGAGTTGTGGTGGTTGTTGTTGTTGTTGTGGTTGGGTTTGGGGTTGGTTTTTTGTTGTGTTGTTGTGGTTGTTGTTTGCTTTTTCTTCCTCAGGAGGAAGGGGGTGGTAGAGGGGAGGAAAAATTGCCTGCTGGAGGATTGCTGGCTGGAGGGAGAGTCAGGGAATAGGTTGGGTTGGAAGGGAGAGGAGAGGGAGAGGAGAGGGAGAGGAGAGGGAGAGGCGAGGAGAGGAGAGGAGAGGCGAGGAGAGGAGAGGAGAGGAGAGGAGAGGAGAGGAGAGGAGAGGGAGAGAGAGGAGAGGAGAGGAGAGGAGAGGAGAGGAGAGGAGAGGGAGAGGGAGAGGGAGAGGGAGAGGGAGAGGGAGAGGGAGAGGGAGAGGGAGAGGGAGAGGGAGAGGAGAATCAACCAGGTTGGAAAAGACCTTTGAGATCATCAAGTCTGACCTGTATCCCCCAAGCACCATCTAATCAGCTATACCAATGCACCAAGTTCCTCATCCAGGCTCTTCTTGAACATCTCCAGGGATGGGGACTCCACCACCTCCCTGGGCAGCACATTCCCATGGCCAATCTCTCTCTCTGTGAAGAACTTTCTCCTCACCTCCAGCCTGAACCTCCCCTGGCACAGCTTGAGACTGTGGCCTCTTGTTCTGGTGCTGGCTGCCTGGGAGAAGAGACCAACCCCCAGCTGGCCCCAACCTCCCTTCAGGGAATTGGAGAGAGCAATGAGGTCTCCCCTGAGCCTCCTCTTCTCCAGGCTAAGCAGCCCCAGCTCCCTCAGCCTCTCCTCACAGGGCTGTGCTCCAGACCCTCCCCAGCCTCATTGCCCTTCTCTGGAGCTTGAAGTTCATCTAGTTTCAAGCCCTCTGCTGTGGGTCAGGACACCTCCCACTAGCCCAGGTTGCTTGAAGCTTCATCCAGCCTGGCCTTGAACACTTCCACAACCTCCCTGGGCAACCTGTTGCAGGCTCTCCCCCACCCTCACTGTTAAAGAATTTCTTCCTCATCTCCAGTCTCAGTCTCCCCTCTCCCAGCTCAAAGCCATTGTCCTCAGCCTGGCACTCCCAGCCCCTGACGAAAGTCCCTCCCCAGCTCTCCTGGAGCCCCTGCAGGTACTGCAAGGCTGCTCTGAGGTCTCCCTGGAGCCTTCTCTTCTCCAGGCTGAACAGCCCCAACTCTCCCAGCCTGTCCCCACAGGGGAGGCTCTCTAGCCCTACAGGAAGGCTGGGGAAGGAGCTTTCAGAAGGGCTGGCAGTGGGAGGAAGAGGGCTGATGGTTTGAAACCAGTTTGGGGTGGATTCAATGCTCTCCAGAGGTCCTTTCCAACCCCTACCATCCTGTGATTGCATTCTATGGAACTAGAGCAGGCCAGGTTTAGGTTGGACATTAGGAAGAAGTTCTCTGCAGTGGGGGTGGTGGAGGTGTCAGGGCAGTGATTTTCTTCTTGCAGCTGAGGAGACTGAGGCAGCAGGGTGGTTTGAGGTGGTGGAACTCTGGAGCAGGTTGCAGCCCCATCCCTGGAGACATTCAAGGACAGGCTGGATGGGGCTCTGATTAACCTGCTCTGGATGGGGATGCCCCTGCTGAGTGCAGGGGGGCTTGGACTGGGTGAGCTTTGAGGGTCTCTTCCACCCCAACCCCTTCTGTGAGGACATGAAAGGGATGGGGGAAACCTCAAACTCCTCCTGCCTGTACGTTGGGAAGCAAATAACCAACACCTTGGTGGGCTCCACCAGCGCTGCTGCTCTGCTGTTAACAGCCAGGTTTGGAGCAGGAGCTTGCTCCTGTGGCCCTGGCAGCAGCCACCTCCTGGTGCCAGGGGCTGGGAGGCATCAGGCTGCGTTACCATCCAGCCTGCCTGCGCCCAACCCGACAAGGGTGTGAAGGCCCACATGAAATCAAGACTGATATGAGCACGGAGCTCCGAGGGGCTTTCCCCCATGGGACTTGGGTACTGCCCAAGCTCTAAATGATCCTGATGGGGTGACAGGGCCACCCTTTAGCCCTGTCCGTGGCGATTAAGGCCGAGCTGGCTGGCTGCTTGCTCTTCTCTGTGGGGAAATCAGGAGCTGGGGACGTGTGGAGGAGCAGCGGCTGTCAATCCGCGGCGCCCTGCGTGAGCGGGGAGCAGGGAGCAGAGGGGAGGGGGGGGTCACCCATCCCCAAGCCCACCCCCCACCCCCCCCTTTCCACGGTGCTGGATGCATGCTGCCTCCTTCTAGAGCTGTTTGGGGAGCCAAGGAGATCAAAGGAGCTAACACCGTTCGGCTCTGGTGACAAAACAGGCTTCAGCTCATCTTGTACTTTACATCCCCCCCCTCCTGCTCCCCGCCCCTGCTCCCCTCCCCTCCCCAGGAGCTTATTCTGCTAACATATAATTTTATCATAGTTTTATTATTAAATAAACATGCCAGGAAAATGCACTTTTGTGTATGTGTGTGTGTGTGTGTCTGTCTGTCTGTGTGCATGTGGGGGAGGATGAAAAGGTTTGGTAATTAAAACTTCTCTCCATCACCGCGGAACTCCCCGAGCTAATTGTCTGGCTCCTTGCAGATGTGTGCTCCCTGCTCCCACCAGAGAGCCACAGAATGAGGGGGGGTTGCAAAAGGGCTTCAAGAGCATCCCCCCCCCTCCAGGAAGCACCATCTAGGGGTGCTGGGAGGTGTCCAGAGAAGGGCCACGAGGAGGAGCAGAGGGCTGGAGCTGCTCTGCTGTGAGGACAGCCTGAGGGAGTTGGGGTTGTGCAGGCTGGAGAGAAGGCTCTGAGGAGACCTAATTGTGGCCTTCCAGGATCTGCAGGGGGCTCCAAGGAAGCTGGGGAGGGGCTTTTGAGGGTGTCAGGGAGGGATAGGACTGGGGGGGATGGAGCCAAGATAGAGGAGGGGAGATTGAGATTAGACCTTAGGAAGAAGTTGTTCCCCATGAGGGTGGTGAGAGCCTGGCACAGGTTGCCCAGGGAGGTGGTGGCAGCCTCCTGCCTGGAGGTGTTTGCA
Organism: Colaptes auratus; assembly: GCA_015227895.2. Classification (NCBI taxonomy): domain Eukaryota; kingdom Metazoa; phylum Chordata; class Aves; order Piciformes; family Picidae; genus Colaptes; species Colaptes auratus. The sequence continues at coordinate 5,305,769 of JAAWVA010000037.1, forward strand.
GCCAGGCTGGAGGTGGCTGTGAGCAACCTGCTGTGGTGTGAGGTGTCCCTGGCCATGGCAGGGGGGTTGGACCTGGCTGAGCCTTGAGGTCCCTTCCAACCCTGCCATGGGCAGGGACACCCTCCACCAGCCCAGGTTGCTCAAGGCCTCATCTAACCTGGCCTTGAACACCTCCAAGTCAGTGGCATCCACGAGCTCCATGGGCAACCTGCTCCAGTCCTGGGGCAGGGATGTTCTTCAGGAGCCCCACAGGGAGCACTCCCCAGGGAGCACACAAGGGCCAAGGAGTCAGCAATCTGACTTTCTGTCTGGGTGATGCTGGTTTATTGCATGGGCAAGTCCTTGCTGGGTTGTGCTGTGAGCTCTGCAGGATCCCAACAGACACCTCAGCTTTGAGCCCCTCACTCCATGAAGGACATTGAGGGGCTGGAGTGGGGCCAGGGAAGGGCAAGGAAGCTGGGGAAGGGTCCGGAGAACAGGGCTGGGGAGGAGCAGCTGAGGGAGCTGGGGGGTGTTCAGCCTGGAGAAGAGGAGGCTGAGGGGAGACCTTCTGGCTCTCCACAGCTCCCTGAGAGGAGGCTGGAGCCAGGTGGGGGCTGCTCTCTTCTCCCTAGTCTCAGGTGGCAGAATGAGAGGAAGCAGCCTCAAGTTGCACCAGGGGAAGGTTAGGTTGGAAGTGAGGAAAGAAAGTCTTTGCTGCCAGAGTGGTCAGGGGTTGGAGCAGGCTGCCCAGGGGAGGTGCTGGAACCACCATCTCTGGAGGCATTCCAAACCTACCTGACTGTGTTCCTGTGAGAACTTCCCTTGGCAGGGGGCTTGGACTGGGTGCTCTCCAGAGGTCCCTTCCAGCCCTACCACTCTGTGATGCTAATCCACAAACTGCAGGGCCGCACAGGTCGGGGGTGTGTGTGTGTGTGTGTGTGTGTGTCTGTGTGTCTGTCTGTCATAAAGAGACAGGGATTGATTTCTTTTGTCATTGCAAAGCCAAGCTGTGGTGTGGAAGCAGATGAATGTACACAGAATAGCCTCACTTTTGTTGTCCTGGCTCGGTTTGGGATCTTCCTGGGGCGCTCTGAGTGCTTGCCTGCGCTGTCAGGCACCCAGGGGTCATGAGCTCGGCCGGGCTGACGGTGGTTGAAAGGCTGGAGAGCTCAGATCCTCTCCCCCTCCCCTCCTCTCAGCTCCCTCCTTTTGAGGAGCCCTGCAGGAAGTGCTGCCCCCACAAAAACCTCAGAGCCAGATGCCAAAGTCCATCTGGGCTTTCAAAGTCAGAGTCCAGCGCGGGGTCGATGGCAGATCGATGCGCCCCGAGGGGAGGTGTCACACTTCTTGCGTCTCCTGCCAGCCCCAGGACCTGCCTGGGCTTCTCCAAGTGAAAGGGAGGGTGGGTGGGTGGGCAGGAGGGCTTAGAGCAGGGGCCAGGCTTCTCCAGCTGCTCCTTGTGCCTTGAGAATGGGGTCTGTGGGGTGGGAGATGAGGGTGAGTCAGGGGCATGGCTCTTGCAGGCAGGTATCTTCTCCCTTCCCTCCCTCCCCCCCACTGCTCTTTGCAGCAGGGTCTGGGGGCATCTGGGCTTTTGGGGGCCTCAGTGGGGAGCTGCTGAGCATGTGGGTGAGGTGTGATGAAGGAGGAGAAGGAGAGCCAGGAGGGAAGGGTTGTACAGGAGAGGAGCTTACCCCTGAGCCATGCTCTGAGCTTCCTGTGCTGCTGGAACCTTCCCGTGGGGCTGTCCTGCATCTCCTCTCTGGCCCCTAGGAGGGCTTGAGCCTGCTCTGGGTTCAGGTTTGGCAGCAGAGTGTTTGATGCCCTTCAGCAGATCAAGGTGCAGCCCTTGTCAGGTCACTTTTCCCCAGGGAAGTCCTCTCTGTGCTGCTTTCCTGCTCCACCTCTGCTTCCCGAGGATCAGCTTCTGCTTGGGATGGCATTCGAGGAGCTCAGCCTCGCTGCTGGGCTCTGAGCTGCAGCATCCTCCTCTGCTCTGCCCTGCTGAGCACACAGCTGGGATACTGGGTCCAGTTCTGGGCTCCCCAGTTCAAGAGGGACAGAGAACTGCTGAAGAGAGTCCAGGGCAGGCTGGGAAGATGCTGAGGGGCCTGGAGCAGCTCTGGGAGCAGCAAAGGCTGAGAGGCCTGGGGCTGAGAGCCTGCAGCAGAGCAGCCCCAGAGGGGAGCTGAGCAATGCTCAGCAAGAGCTAAAGGAGCTGTGGGGGGCAAGAGGCTGGGGCCAGACTCTGCTCAGCGGTGCCCAGGGACAGGCCAAGGGGCAATGAGCACAAACTGGCAGCCAGGAGGTTCCATGTGAAGAGGAGGAGCAAGTTGTTGGTTGTGAGGCTGCTGGAGGCCTGGAGCAGGCTGCCCAGAGAGGTTGTGGAATCTCCTGGTGTGGAGAGCTTCCAACCCCCCCCCGGGCACTGTGCTGCTGAGAAACTGCTGTGGGTGCCCTGCTGGAGCAGGGGGGAGGTTGCAGTGCCTGATCTCCAGAGCTCCCTTCCCACCCTCCCCATTCTGTGTGTCTGTGTGATTTGGAGAATCCATCCCTGGGAGCCTTCCTCCCCTGCAGCATCTTCCCTGGTGCCTCCCTGCCAGCTCAGGAGCCTTTTTTTTTATCCCACGGATGAGTAATTCTTCCCAATTTGGGGGTTCCTTCCTGTGCTGGAACAACCCTGAGAGCTTGGGTGGGTTTTTTTTTTTCCTTCCCCAGCTGCCAATCTAGAGCAGAAATTTCCCCTTCCCCCCCCCCAGAGGAGATGGGAGGGGACTGGGGATCTGGGTTATACAACTGGGCTTGGGGTGACTATTTTGGATCCCTCCTTCCTGCCTCCAAATTGCAGCTTTGAATGTGACAAGTTACAAAACACTTGAGTCATTTCTCTCTCTCTCTCTCTCCCTCTCTTTCTTTTTTTTTCCTTCCCCCTCTCCAGTGCTGCCTTTTCCCCCACAAGGAGAAGCTTGGGCAGGTTTGGGTTGGTTTATAGGGGAGGGAGGAAAAGGGGGGGGGAAGCGAAAGGATAAGACTTTGGAAGGGGAAGGAGGAGGGGGAGGGGGGAGAAGAGGAGTCTCTGGTTTGCTGGGGTGGGGTTTTTTTGCCCCCCTTCAAAGCTGGGATGGCTGCTTGGAGCCCCCCCCTCACACACACACAGAGGGTAACTGGGAGGGCTGTTTATGTAAGCTGCTCATGTTCTGCTGAGCTGCAGCGAGAGCTGTTGTCAATTGCGAGGAAAACCCACGTCTGCCCACGTAGGATCTCCCAAGCAGGGTTGTGTAACTGGAAACCAGGCAGCCAAGCTGCTGGGGGATGCTGGGGAGGGCTTGGGAGATCCTGCTCTGGAGGTGTCTTGGATATCTGGGGGGGGAGGGAAAAGGAGTGGGGAAAAGCGCAGCGGGGGGAAAGTCCTTCTGCTTCGGGGGTGCTGAGGGCAGCTCGGTGCCTGCTGCCTCTCCTGAGGGTTTGGGGCTGCTTGGGATGTCCCAAGGGGGTCCAGGGCACTGTGGCCTGTTCTGGGCTGCTCAGATTAGGAAAGATGTTGAGATGCTGGAAGGTGTGCAGAGAAGGGCAACAAAGCTGGGGAGGGGGCTGGAGCACAGCCCTGTGAGGAGAGGCTGAGGGAGCTGGGGTTGCTTAGCCTGGAGAAGAGGAGGCTCAGGGGAGACCTCATTGCTCTCTCCAATCCTGAAGGGAGGTTGGAGCCAGTTAGGGTTGGTCTCTTCTCCCAGGCAGGCACCAGCACCAGAAAAGAGGACACAGTCTCAAGCTGTGCCAGGGAAGGTTCAGGCTGGAGGTGAGGAAGAAATTCTTCAGAGAGAGAGAGAGATTGGCCATTGGGATGTGCTGCCCAGGGAGGTGGTGGAGTTGCCAGCACTGGAGGTGTTTAGAAGGAGACTGGATGGGGTGCTTGGTGCCTTGGTTGAATTGATTAGATGGTGCTGGGTGATAGGTTGGCCTTGATGATCTCCAAGGTCTCTTCTCCAACCTGGTCAATTCAGTTCAATTCAATTCAATTCAATTCAATTCAATTCAATTCAATTCAATTCAATTCAATTCAATTCAATTCAATTCAATTCAATCAATCCTGTTCTATTCTATTCTATTCTTCTATTCTATTCTATTCTATTCTAGTCTATTCTATTCTATTTACTCTACTCTCTCTACTCTACTCTACTCTACTCTACTCTATTCTATTCTAAGGGGGTGTGATGGGTTTTAAAGTGGTGGAGTCATTGGGGGACTTGCAGCAGGTGTGTCCTGTGGGGGTCTGGAAGCAAAAGGACTTTTCTGGTGGATAAGATTTGGTGGTGGACACGAGGAAGGCATTGTGAAGCCTCCAAGAGTTGCTTGGTGGGGACAAGTGGCCTGATCCTGAGTGATTCTCTTGATCCTGAGTGGTTCTCTTGATCCTGAGTGATTCTCTTGACCTGAGTGATTCTCTTGATCCTGAGTGGTTCTCTTGATCCTGAGTGATTCTCTTGATCCTGAGTGATTCTCTTGACCCTGCGTGGTTCTCTTGATCCTGAGTGATTCTCTTGACCCTGAGTGATTCTCTTGATCCTGAGTGGTTCTCTTGACCCTGAGTGATTCTCTTGATCCTGAGTGGTTCTCTTGATCCTGAGTGATTCTCTTGACCCTGAGTGATTCTCTTGACCCTGAGTGATTCTCTTGATCCTGAGTGATTCTCTTGATCCTGAGCAGGTTTCCTGACCCTGAGTGATTTCCCTGATCCTGAGCAAGTGTCTTGATTCTGAGCAGGAGAAACTCCTTTGGTGTGAGGGTGCTGGAGGCCTGGAGCAGGCTGCCCAGAGAGGTTGTGGAGTCTCCTCTGGAGAGCTTCCAACCCCAGCCTGGGCACTGTGCTCCTGAGGAAGCTGCTGTGGATGCCCTGCTGGAGCAGGAGGGTTGGCTGTGATGATCTCCACAACACTTCCCACCCTCCCCACGCTCTGATTTCAATGGCTCTTCCCAGGAACACACTGGGATAAGGGAAGCTGCTGGCTCCTGATGCTCCCAGCCCCTGCAAACCCCTCCCTGGGCGATCAACCTCCTTCCCAGCCTCTCCTTTCCACGCAGAGTTCTTCACAGCAGTGTCCTCACCAGCAGGTGCTGGGTGCTCTGCCTCAGAATTCACCTTCATTGCCATCCTCCTGCTTTCCCCACCCTGCAGCTCAGAGAGTTTATTTTCATTCCCTGTGTGTATTCTCTTTCTCTCTTTTTTTTTGGGTGTGTGTGTTAAAGGTGGGGGAGGAAGGGAGGGTGCAAAAAAAACCCAAAGAACCCCAAGCAAAGCATCCCCCACCCTCTAAATTCACCTTTTAACTGCTATTAATTTTTCCCTCCTGATTTTTTTCAGAGGCAAAGAGGAGCAGGGATGGGAGGGGGGAGAAATGAACCTGGGGATGAGGTGGAGGAGGAGGAGGAGGAGGAGGAATGTGTTTTGGGGCAAAGAGTATGTTTATCACTGTTGTTTGCTCTTAACTGGAGCAGTTAGCTGCACAGCAAGCCATTCATCTTCTGCTTTAATAACTCATTCTCCCTGCCTGGAGATGGGATGGCACAGCCCTGGATATTGCTTTTCTGGGGAGCCAAGAGGGATCCACACTTTTTTGTTTTCCTAATCAAATCCATTTTCATTGTCATTGAAATAATCATTTGCTGCTTTCCCCCTTTCTTTGGGGTTCCAGAGCTCTCCTCTGCCGCTTCCCAGCTCCCTCTTCCTTCCCTTCCTTGTTCATTTCCCTCCCCTGGGTGATGGTTTTGGTGCTGATGACACAAACTCCCTGGTTTTCCTCCCTCCTGGAGGGGGGGGAATTGTGTGATGGGAGGAGTGCTGCTCTTTGCCTTGGGCTGTCCTGCTGGACAAGAAGTTGTCCAGGAGCCAGCAAGGTGCTGTCTGGGCCAAAAAGGCCAAAGGTCTCCTGAGGGGCATGGAGAAGAGTGTGGCCAGCAGGGCAAGGGAAATTCTCCTCTCCCTCTACTCTGCCCTGGTGAGGGCACAGCTGGAGCCCTGGATCCAGTTCTGAGTAGTCCAAGAGGGACAGGGAACTGCTGGAGAGAGTCCAGAAGAGGCTGGGAAGATGCTGAGGAGGCTGAAGCACCTGGGGCTGGAGCCTGGAGGAAGAGCAGCCCCAGAGGGCAGCTGAGCAATGCTCAGCAGGAGCTAAATTAGCTGAGGGGAGGCAAGAGGCTGGGACCAGACTCTGCTCGATGGTGCCCAGGGACAGGCCAAGGGGCAAAGGGCACAAACTGGCACCCAGGAGGTTCCACCTGAAGAGGAGGAGAAAGTTATGTGGTGTGAGGGTGCTGGAGGCCTGGAGGAGGCTGCCCAGAGAGGTTGTGGAGTCTCCTGGTGTGGAGCGCTTCCAACCCCCCTGGGCATTGTGCTGCTGGGCAGGGTGCTGGGGGTGCCCTGCGGCATCAGGGCAGGGGTTGGGCCTGAATGATCTCCAGAGGTCCCTTCCACCCCTACCACGCTGGGATTCAGGGGGGTGTGATGTATTTTGCAGGGGTGTTCCAGGACTGACAAACATTTGGGCTTCCAGGGGGTGCCAACCACCTCGAGGCCTTTCTGACAGATTCACTCTTAGCTGACATTGTACTCGCAGCATCTTACCCCTTGCAGTGTTATCCCTTGTTCCCTAAGGTCCCTTCTCCCTCTGCTCTGTGATGAGCTCGCAGGGCCTCAAGGCACGGCCAGGGCAGGCAGGTCCTAGCTCCTTGGAAGCGTTTGGGGCTGGGGAGGGATTTCTGGGAGCAGAGGGAGCTCTTGGCTCACACTTCCCAGGGCGCCTCGCTGGGGCCGGCATCCTGAACCGCAAGCTTGAGCCTTTCATGTTCTCCTGCCTGAGCCTCTCTTCGCCGAGCATTTGATCTCGGCGTCTCCAGCTGAACGTTCAGAGCCTGAGCACAAATTAGTGGGAAGGAGGGAATTAAGCAGTGGATCAAAGTGGCAGCGGTTGGGGGGCTGGGAGCCGGGGTGGCCGGCGGGGGGGAACCGTGTGGTGGCGACACGGAGGGTGCTGGGGGACAGCACCTCTCGGCGCTCTTGCTCTGACACGGAGCCGGTGCCGCAGCAGGGAAGCAGCGAGCTGCGCCCCCCCCCCCCGCAAAGGGCAGCTTGGCATCGCTGCAAGAGATCCTCGCCCTGGCAGCAGGCCTGGCGCTGGTGCAGGGAGGGGCTGGAGGGGCTGGGAGCCACCTCGGGAGGATTCCCCGTGCCTGAGGATGCTGCCGGCAGCCCCGCTCCCCGCGGCGCCGGAGCCCACCTACGTGCGAGAGGAATTCCCTCCTTAAACAAATATTTGGCAAGTGGGAGGCGCCGGGGAGGCAGCGGCTCCGCCGAGCCCCCTGCCACGCTGCCGAGCCCCCCGTGGATGCTGCCGAGCCTCCCACGGTACCGCCAAGCCTCTGTGATGCCGGCGGGACCCCCACGAGGCTGCCAAGCCCCTGTGATGCCAGTGAGACCCCCGGGAAGCTGCTGAGCGCCCCCCGTGATGTTGCCAAGACCCTGGCGATGCTCAGGGGTCTGGGATGCTCCGGGGCAGGGATGCTCCGGGGCAGGGATGCTCAGGGGTCCAGGATGCTGCCAGCTGTGGGGGCGACCCGAGCTGACCCCAGTTCCAGGAGCTTCATCCTGGCCAACCCTGGCACCTTTCCCCGTGGAAAAGGGAGGGAAGGCTTGGCAAATATTGCCACCTTTTGGTCTTCTCTCACTGGAACGTCACCGCAGGTGCCGCTCGCTGCTGGCTGGTGACAAGGACCTGCCAGGGCTGAAGGGGAGGTGCTCCGGGAGCACATCGTGTGCAAAGCTGCTCCAAGCCCTGCAAGTGCCCAAAAACCTTCACAGGTTTGGGTTTTCCCAGCGAAGATCCAGCCACAGGGGGAGGGATAGTTGCAGGTGGTTGACTGTGAGAGATTCCTGTGGGGTCCTGGTGCCTGTGACCCACTTTCTCCCTGGGCAGCCAACACTTGGGGTTTGATTCCTGATGGATGTCACTTTCCCAGGGAAATTCTTGGTCAGACCTCAGCCCTGAGTCATTTTGCTGATTGCCTCCAGGCTGGAAATTGCACAGGGAGGACCTGAGGCCACCAGGCAGGGGTTTGGCCAAGGTGTTGGGTGAGAGATTGTGCAGCCAGTGTGTCCCTCTCCTTTGCACATCCAGCTGCCTTCCATGGGAACAGGGCTGGGGAGGAGCAGCTGAGGGAGCTGCAGGGGTTCAGCCTGGAGAAAAGGAGGGGAGACTTCTGAGGGGAGACTTCTGAGGGAGACTTCTGAGGGGAGACTTCTGAGGGGAGACCTTCTGGCTCTACAGCTCCCTCAAAGGAGGTTGGGGCCAGGTGGGGGTCGGGCTCTTCTTTGTAGTGTCAGTGAGAGGACAAGAGGCAATGGCCTCAAATTGTGCCAGGGGAGGTTTAGGTTTGGACATGAGGGCAAACTTCTGCGCTTCCAGAGTGGTCAGGGGCTGGCACAGGCTGCCCAGGGAGGTGGTGGAGTGCCCATCCCTGGAGGTGTTCAAGAAACCTCTGGCCACTTGGGGACAGGCTATGGTGGCCATGGTGGTCTTAGCTTGGACCTTATGATCTTAGAGGCTTCTTGCAACTCCAACAATCCAATGATTCCATGGTTCCAGCACACACAACACACACACTGCTAGCAAAGCAAACCCATCTCCTCCAGGAGGGAGAAGTGCAGCTCAAATCCCATCACTCACCACACACAGACCAAAAAAACCCCAAAACCAGCAAAAAACAACCCCCAACCCCCCCCAACCACCAAAACTACAACCCCCCCAAACCCATGGCAGCCTCCAGAGGGTGAATTAAGTGAGGATGAAAGGCAAAAGGGAGCTCTGGCTAAACCTTAGGACAGAAGCCATCAGCTCTCTGCAGCGTCCTGGGATGTCAACACCAGGCCAATGAAACTTGGCTGCTTCACTTCCTTCCCTGTCAGCCAGCAGGGCTGCTCCTGATGCTTTCCCTCCTCTCTCTCTCTCTCTTTGTTTTTGCTTTCCTAGCCCCTCTTTCTTTGGGTGATGCCCAGAGCTCTGTTGTATCCCAGCCAGGCAGCCCTCACCTCATCAGCGGCCAGAAAGCAGCCAGGGGAGACGGCGCTGCTCAGACAGAGCAGGGAACGGGGGGGAGGGGGGAAGGGGAGGGGATGGTGATGGTAATGATGCTGATGAGGATGGCTCCAGGTTGATTTCTGCTCTTGATATGTCCTGGCACTGATGGCATCTCTTCCCCGGCCACCACGTGGTGCCAGGCTGTGTCGAGCTGTGCTGAGCTGTGCCAAGCCCTGCTGTGGGTGGCAAAAGGCAACGTCCAGAGAGGGATCTGCCACCGTGCTGGCTGCCTGTGGGATCCCAAAGCTCCCAGTCCCAAGGAATGGTCCTGCTGTGGTGCTGGACTCTGCCCTGCTGAAACCTCGATGGGCTCCCGTGAGCTTTGTTCCTGCCTGCCAGCATCCCAGACCATCTGAGCACCCCAGACCCCCTGAGCACCCCAGAATGCCAGAGCATCCCAGACTGCTTGAGCACCCCAGACTGCCTGAGCATCCCAGACCATCTGAGCATCCCAGACCCCCTGAGCACCCCAGACTGCCAGAGCATCCCAGACTGCCTGAGCACCCCAGACTGCCTGAGCATCCCAGACTGCCTGAGCATCCCAGACTGCCTGAGCACCCCAGACTGCCTGAGCATCCCAGACTGCCTGAGCACCCCAGACTGCCTGAGCACCCCAGACTGCCAGAGCATCCCAGACTGCCTGAGCACCCCAGACTGCCTGAGCATGCCAGATCCTCTAAGCATCCCAGACTGCCACAGCATCCCAGACCCCCTGAGCACCCCAGACTGCCAGAGCATCCCAATCTCTGAGCATCTCAGACCCACTGAGCATCCCAGATCCTCTGAGCATCCCAGACTGCCAGAGCATCCCAGACCCCCTGAACATCCCAGATTTTCAGAGCATCCCAGCCTCTGACCATCCCAACCTCTGAGCATCCCTACAAATCATGCCAGCCTTGGAGCACCCTGCTCCCCCCGAGCATCCTGGCCCTCTGAGTATCCTGGAATCCCTGAGCATCCCAGTCTCCAGCTATCACTGCCTCCAAGTATCCTGACCTCTGGGCATTTTGGACCCCCTGAGCATCCTGACCTCTGAGCATCCCACAACCCCTTGAACATCCTGGCCCCTGAGCATCCTGGGAGCCCTGAATATCCTGGCCCAGGAGTATCCTGGAATCCCAGCCTCTGAGCATCCCTGAACCCCCTCTTTTTGTGTGTGTGCACAACGTGGTCCTGGGGGTCCTGAACCCCCTTCTTCTGTACCCCAGTTTTGCAGCAAGCCTCGGAGCTGTGTCCACCATGCTCTGGAGGAATTCCATCTGCACCCTGGGCTGCTGGGAGCACCCAGCAGGGTGGCTCATAGTTTCATAGTTTCATAGTTTCATAGTTTCATAGTTTCAGTCAGGGTTGGAAGGGACCACAAGGATCAGCTAGTTCCAACCCCCCTGCCATGGGCAGGGACACCCCACACTAGATCAGGCTGGCCAGAGCCTCATCCAGCCTGGGCTTAAACACCTCCAGGGACAGGGCCTCAACCACCTCCCTGCACAACCCATTCCAGGGCTTCACCACTCTCATGGGGAAGAACTTCCTCCTCACCTCCAGCCTGAATCTCCCCACCTCCACCTTCATTCCATTCCCCCTAGTCCTAGCACTCCCTGAGAGCCTGAGCAGTCCCTCCCCAGCCTTCCTTGTAGCCCCCTTCAGATCCTGGAAGGCCACAATGAGGTCACCTGGGAGCCTTCTCTTCTCCAGACTGAACAGCCCCAACTCCTTCAGTCTGTCCTCACAGCAGAGGTGCTCCAGTCCTCTGCTCATCCTCCTGGCCCTGCTCTGGACACCTTCCAGCACCTCCAGATCCCTCTTGTCATAGGGGCTCCACAACTGGAGGCAGTACTCCAGGTGGGGTCTCCCCAGAGCTGAGCAGAGGGGGAGAATCCCCTCCTTGCCCTGCTGGCCACACTTCTCCTGCTGCAGCCCAGGCTCTGCTTGGCTTCCGGGCTGCAAGTGCACCCTGAGAGCTCCTGGGGAGCTTCTCCTCCCCCCACCCCCAAGTCTCTCTCCTCAGGGCTGCTCCCCAGCCAGTCCCTGCCCAGCCTGGATTTGTGCCTGGATTGCCTCGACCCAGCTGCAGGACCTGAAGGGGTTTATGTTTGGAAAGGCTCCTCCAGGAAATCCCACTTGGGTTGTGCCATCCCTGGGGACGCTCTTGCCTCTGTGGTCTGGGTGGCCACAACCTGGGAGCCTCTCAGGTGGCAAAGCTGGGCTCAGATCTCAGCTTTTCCCACGTGGGGAAAACTTTCCCATCAGAGAATGCTCTGGGTTGGAAAGGGCCCTCCAAGGTCATCTTGCCCAAGCCCTCTGCAGTCAGCAGGGCCAGCTCCAATTGGATCAGGTTGCTCAGAGTCCTATCAAGCCTGACCTTGAATGTGTCCCGAGATGGGGTCTCCACCACAGCCATCCCAGGGGACTGTCTCTGAGTGGCTGCATGGTCAGGGTGGGGGGTGATGAGTCTGGGGGGTGGGGTTGTCTCTCTCTGGGAAATGCAATGAGAAACGAGTGGGGTAGAGCTTGTGGAGCCACCAAATGGGGCAGCAAAGGGCTGGGCCAGGGCCTGCTTTTGCATCTCAGCGATGTCACTGAGTCACCAGTGACTCAGAACTGCAATGGGAGATATTTCCAACCCGGAGCATGACTGGGAGATGCCTTCCAGGGATATTAGAGCTGTTTGTAAAAGCCAGGCCTTGCCCTGCTGCTCTCCCAGCTTCCCCAGCTGTGTTTCCTGTATGTCCCCAGCCCTGGCCAAGTGACAGCCCATGGGGTGGTGGCAGCCCAGGCTAAGGATGCTCCTGATGGTCCCGTGGGAGCAGGGGATGCAGTAACGTTCCCCATCAGCTGGCAAGTGGCTAGCAAAGTGACTTCCATCACTGCTGCCTCTGGCCTGCCCTGGGCTCAGGCTGCCCTGGCAGACAGCTCCATGTCACCTCTGTCACCTCAGCACCAGGGTGGCCTCAGCTCCTAGGGGATCGATGGGCAGAGGGGCAGCAATGTGACCCCCATCCTTGGGCTGGTGTCTGTGCTTCCTGGCATCATAGATTCATGGAGAGGTTTGGGTTGGAAGGGACCTTGAAGATTCTTATCCTTCCCATTCCCAGTGTGATGGGAAGGGGATGGATCAGGGATCAGGTCCCTGGGCAGGGTATCCTTGAGCAGTGGTGGGTGGGAAGGGGATGGATCAGGGATGAGATCCCTGGGCTGTGTATCCTCAAACATTGGTGGGTGAGAAGGGGATGGATCAGGGATGAGATCCCTGGGCTGTGTATCCTTGAGCAGTGGTGGGTGGGAAGGGGAAGGATCAGGGATGAGATCCCTGGGCTGTGTATCCTTGAGCAGTGGTGGGTGGGAAGGGGAAGGATCAGGGATGAGATCCCTGGGCAGTGTATCCTTGAGCAGTGGTGGGTGGGAAGGGGAAGGATCAGGGATGAGATCCCTGGGCAGTGTATCCTCAAACATTGGTGGGTAGGAAGGGGATGGATCAGGGATGAGGTCCCTGGGCAGTGTATCCTTGGGCAGTGTATCCTTGAGCAGTGGTGGGTGGGAAGGGGATGGATCAGGGATGAGATCCCTGGGCAGGGTATCCTTGAGCAGTGGTGGGTGGGAAGGGGATGGATCAGGGATGAGATCCCTGGGCAGTGTATCCTTGAGCAGTGGTGGGTGGGAAGGGGATGGATCAGGGATGAGATCCCTGGGCAGTGTATCCTTGAGCAGTGGTGGGTGGGAAGGGGAAGGATCATGGATGAGATCCCTGGGCTGTGTATCCTCAAACATTGGTGAGTGAGAAGGGGATGGATCAGGGATGAGATCCCTGGGCTGTGTATCCTCAAACATTGGTGGGTGAGAAGGGAATGGATGAGGGATGAGATCCCTGGGCAGTGTATCCTTGAGCAGTGGTGGGTGAGAAGGGGATGGATCAGGGATGAGGTCCCTGGGCAGTGTATCCTCAAACATTGGTGGGTGAGAAGGGGATGGATGAGGGATGAGGTCCCTGGGCAGTGTATCCTCAAACATTGGTGGGTGAGAAGGGGATGGATGAGGGATGAGGTCCCTGGGCAGTGTATCTTGGATGGATCAGGGATGGGGTCTTGAGCCCTGGTGGGTGGCTGGGTGTCGTGGTGGGCGCCCAGGGGCAATGCTGCCCCTGGCGATGCTGCAGCACCCAGCTCTTCCCACGGCTCTCACCTCAGCAGCCAGACCCAGGCCCAATTAATGAAGCAGGACTGCTATGAACCACATTAGGGAGGTGTTTGATCCAGTCAGAGCCGTTCTGAGCTCCCAGGGTGAGTGGTGTGGGGCAGCATCCCCCATGCCATGCCCGGGAGCCTTGCGGTTCCCTCCTTGCTGGAAATACTTTTTCTCACCAAACAGCATTAAATATTCCTGAGCTGTGAACATCTTGGACTGATTTTATTTTCCATAAATAAACTTGTTGGGAGATATTTGGAGATGGGCCTAAGCTGCAGAGCTTGGCCTGCCTCCCAAAGCTTGCTGCTGTTTGGGCTCGAGGGGGTTGGTTCAGGATCGTTCGGAGCTTCCTCTGGGTTTGAAGGGTTGGAGATTCGATTGCTGCCCTCAGACAGGACTCTCTCAGTGCTCCCCCAGGCTCTTTGCTCCCCCCTCCAGGGGCTGCTGGTGGCCAGAAAGGGGCTAAAAGGCATCCAAACACTGCCAGGTCTTATAGGGTTACCCCCTGTAGAGAGGGGCTGCGAGAGGGGCTGGGGTTTGCAGAAGTAGCAGGGCTGCCCCCCTGGGTGAGCCCAGCATGGCCAGCTGGACACTGGATGCGACCTCAAGAGGTGCCAACCCCCTGGTTCATGGGCTGGGAGGGTGGATCTTCGGTGGTTTTGGCGTCATGCATTTGAGGGGTGCAGATCCTTCCTCATCACAGGTGGTCTGTGACAGTGCCTGCCTGTGAAGCCAGCTGCTTTCCAGCTTGGGCAAAGAGAAAGGTGGGGGGGAGGTTTGGAGGGGCGGGGAGCGGGGAATGAGGGGTGGAGGGTGGAAAGAAATAAAGACCTCAGCTCTGATTGTTTCTGTTTCAATGAGGAAATGAAGCAGGAGAGCTGCTGGGATGCGTTGGCAAAGCCCACTCCCGGCACGGAGCATCCCAGGGAAGCCGAAGCCCTGGGGTGAGGGCTGAACTCCCTTCCCTTTACCAGAGGGGGGGGCTGAGCAGCTTCTGCTTGCCCACCATGTGCCTGATGAATGGTGACAGGGACAGGATTGCTCTTTTGGTGAGCGCAGACGCTCCCCAAACCCCTCGTGGCCCCTCACCTCTCGGCTTCCCTTTTCTCTTCCCTCCGTTTCCAGGTCGATTCCCGAGCGCAGCCGTGGGAAGAGAGGAGTCTGATCCGAGCCCTCCTCCCTGACACATCCTCATTAGCTGGGCCCTGGCTCTGCCCTGGTAGCCTAAGGGAAGCATCACATTTTTAACGAGGCTCCGAGGAGGCCGTCAGGGCGACAGCTTCATTTTTGACAGCTGGGCTGGGAAAGGTGCAGCGTCAGGGGTTGCGCTGGATGCCGGGGGCTGCCGGGGCTGGTTGCTGCGCAGGATGTGGCCCCTGCTGGGCCATCGTGGAGAAGGGAGGGACTGAAGCTTGAGGAGGGCAGATGAGGCTGGAGATTAGGAAGAATTTCTTCCCAGCGAGGGGAAGTGAGACCCTGGAACAGGTTTCCCGGGGAGGTTGTGGCTGCCTCCTCCCTGGAGGTGCTCAAGGCCAGGCTGGATGAGGACTCGAGCAGCCTGGGCTGGTGGGAGGTGTCCCTGCCCATGGTAGGGAGCATGGAACTGGATCACAGGATCACAGGATCACAGGATCACAGGACGGTAGGGGTTGGAAGTGACCTCTGAAGGTCATCCAGTCCAACCCCCCTGCCAGAGCAGGAGCAGAGAATCCAGCACAGGTCAGAGGAACACATCCAGACAGGGCTGGAAAGGCTCCAGAGAAGGAGACTCCACAACCTCTCTGGGCAGCCTGCTCCAGGGCTCTGGGACCCTCACAGTGCAGAAGTTCCACCTCATGTTGAGGGGGAACACAGGAGTGTGCTGGAGTTTAAGGTCCCTTCCAACCCAACCCATTCTGTGAATCCAGGAATCTTCTGTGGCTCTGTGCAGGGCTCTTTGCTTTGGCTTCCTTGTGGCCTCTGCTCCTGGATTTGGTGGTGGTTTAAAGCCAGGAATGGACCCAGAGTGAAGAGCTGCTTCCAGTGATGCCACGGGGTTGGTGCCCACATCCTGATGTGGGGCACATGGGATCCCTTGGGACAGCTCCAGGGTTTGGCACTGTGGCTTGAGGTGAACCTGGAGACAACTCTGGGGAATTCTGGTTCTATTCTTCCTATTATTCCAACATTTAATTCATTCTGTAGCAAATCCTGTGGCAGGGTCCCCTTCCCAAGGAATATTCCCTGTCAGCAAGGGGTCAGAGGCTGCATCCACAAGTGGGTTTGTGTTCCCTGCCCAAGAAACGTTCCCTGATGGAGAGGATCAGAGTCCACATCCAGGAGGGGGTTTGTGTTCAGACAATGTCCTCTTCCCAAGGATCATTCCCCACCCTGGGGGGATCAGAGTCCACATCCAGGAGAGGTTTGTGTTCAGAGGAGGTCCCCTTCCCAAGGATCATTCCTCACCTGGGGGGATCAGAGTCCACATCCAGGAGGGGGTTTGTGTTCAGACAATGTCCCCTTCCCAAGGATCATTCCCCACCGCGGGAGGATCAGAGTCCACATCCAGGAGGGGGTTTGTGTTCAGACAATGTCCTCTTCCCAAGGATCATTCCCCACCCTGGGAGGATCAGAGTCCACATCCAGGAGGGGGTTTGTGTTCAGACAATGTCCCCTTCCCAAGGATCATTCCCCACCCTGGGAGGATCAGAGTCCACATCCAGGAGGGGGTTTGTGTTCAGACAATGTCCCCTTCCCAAGGATCATTCCTCACCCTGGGAGGATCAGAGTCCACATCCAGGAGGGGGTTTGTGTTCAGAGGAGGTCCCCTTCCCAAGGATCATTTCCCACCCTGGGGGGATCAGAGTCCACATCCAGGAGGGGTTTTGTGTTCAATGTCCCCTTCCCGAGGATCATTCCTCACCCTGGGAGGATCAGAGTCCACATCCAGGAGGGGGTTTGTGTTCAGAGGAGGTCCCCTTCCCGAGGATCGTTCCCCACCGCGGGAGGATCAGAAGCCTCGTCCATGAATAATCGATGTTGTGTTCGGGCAAGATCCCCTTCCCCGGCAGCGAGGGCTCAGAGGCTGCACCCATGAGGGTGCCCAAGGAGCATTCCCCAGCGCGGGAGGGTCAGAAGCCTCCTCCACCAGGAGCCTTTTGCCTCGGGGGTGAGGATCTGTCGCCGTTTCGCGCAAGGGCAGCGGCTGATCCGCGGGGACCTCGCTCCATCCTGGGAGCTCTTCTAGCCCATTCTCATGCAAATGAGCATTAGCTGATAATCTGAACGTCGAGTGGATTATTTCACACACACACTCCCCCACCCTAGACGAGCTGCTGTAAGGCAACATTTTTGTGTGTGTGTATATTGAACAAGGGGGGGGGAAAAAGAGACCCAAACAACCCCAACCCCGAGCCCCACAACCCCAACCTCCACCTCAGCACAAAGCAAGCCACCGGGGAATGATCTTTTCTCACCCCTAGAGCTGTGCAGGGAGCAGGCTTCTCTGCTTTTTTTCTCCCCCCCTCCCCGACTAAAGAAGTGAAGAAATACGAGCTGGTGACACCCTCTAACAGCTTTATCGCGTGTGCTGCCTAATTGCATCAGCAAACATTTGTATTGCAATTAAAGGGAGGAAGCAATAAAGCAGGAGAAATCAATTTAAAAGAGGAGGATTCCCGGCTGCAGGAGAAGCAGCTCAGCCTCCTGCCTGCCTGCCCGCCCGCCCTGGGAGATGGAACTAGCCCCCAACCATCCTCCTTTGCCTTAGCTCACCCCTCAAAAGTACCCCAGCAGGGTTTGAGTCCCACTTCCCCCCTCCCCCCCCCAGGTAGGGCTGATGCTTTTCGGCAAGGAGGATGCTTTTCCTCACTCCACATTTCCTGGGGGCTGCTGGAGCATCGTTTGCAGCTCTGCTTCCTTGTGCTGGAGTCTCACTGCTGGCCTCGCAGCACAGAACACCAGCACGGGGAGGTTGGAAGGGACCTCTGGGGAGCATCTCATCCAACCCCCCCCGCTCCAGCAGGACCACCCCCAGCAGCCTGCCCAGCAGCACGATGCCCAGGGCGGGTTGGAAGCTCTCCACACCAGGAGACTCCACAACCTCTCTGGGCAGCCTGCTCCAGGCCTCCAGCACCCTCACACCAAAGGAGTTTCTCCTCATCTTCAGATGGAACCTCCTGGGTGCCAGTTAGTGCCCCTTGGCCCTTTTGCTGTCCCTGGGCACCACTGACAAGAGCCTGGCCCCAGCCTCTTGCCCCCCACAGCTCCTTCAGCTCTTGCTGAGCATTGCTCAGCTCCCCTCTGGGGCTGCTCTGCTGCAGGCTCTCAGTCCCAGGGCTCTCAGCCTTTGCTGCTCACAGAGCTGCTCCAGGGCTCCTCAGCATCTTCCCAGCCTGCCCTGGACTCTCTCCAGCAGCTCCCTGTCTTTCTGGAGCTGGGGAGCCCAGAACTGGAGCTGGGGAGCCCAGAACTGGAGCCCACATCCACCTTTTTACTAGCTCCATCACCCCAAATCACAGTGGCTCAGCTACAAACTGCCAACCCACCCTGCCCCCTGCTTCAGCCAGCTCATAAAGGACATTTTGCCCATGGAGATGCTAAAAACTACTAATAATCATCAAATCACAGAAACCTTCAGGTTGGAAAAGACGCTCAGGATCACCAAGTCTAACCCAGAGCCCTACTCTACAAGGTTCACCCCTGGACCATCTCCCCGAGCACCACATTCAAGCCCACCTTCAAACACATCCAGGCTTGGTGACTCCACCACCTCCCTGGGCAGCACATTCCAGTCCCTGACCACTCTTGCTGGGAAAAATGTTTCCCAATGTCCAGTCCAAACCTACCCAGCCACAGCTTGAGGCCATTCCCTCTTGTTCTAATGACCTGGGAGAAGAGACCAGCGCCAACCCCTCCACAACCTCCTGTCAGGGAGCTGTAGACAAGCCAGGAGGCCTCCCCCCAGCCTCCTCTTTTCCAAACTGACCATCCCCAGCTCCTGCAGTCACTCCTCATCAGATTTACTCCCCAGGCCCTTCCCCAGCTTCCTTGCCCTCCCCTGCCCTGCCTCCAGCACCTCCACATCTCTCTTGTATCGAGGTGCCCAGAACTCGGCCGCAGCGCTCCCCCCGGAGCCGAGCGCAGGGTGACAGCCACCTCCCTGCCCCTGCTGGACCCAGCACTTCTACCCTCTCGATCAAAAAAACCATCTCTGTAAGGACAAGAAAAAGCAGATCAAGCCCCCCAAACAAACCCTTTTCCTTCCACGTGCAGCTCCTTCCCTCGGGAGGGACGGGAAGAGAGACGGAGCCGCACGTGACAGACGTTAATCACATCCTTTAATGCACTCCTGGAAGGCTCCTGGATGCAGGGGCTGGGGAGGAACCGTCATGGAGAGGAGAATAGACTATTGTCTCCGGGTTCCAGCAGCAGCCAGGGAGGGGTGGCAGAGCCCAGCACGCACAATTCACCTGGGGCCGCAGACAAAGGTGCGCAGCGCCGCGCCGCACCGAACCTGGGGAGTTTCCCGATGCGGGGCTCTTAAAGCGGGGGGGAGGGTCCCAAGGAAGGGGCTTCAGTTGGGCTGTGCTCTAATGAAGGCTCTTCAGTGGGGGATGTTTCTAAGGAAGGGTCTTCAGCTGGGCTGTGTTCTAATGAAGGGCCTTAAATGAGGGAGTTTTCGAAGGCGCCCTGGGCTGCAGCAAGAGAAGTGTGGCCAGCAGGGCCAGGGAGGGGATTCTGCCCCTCTGCTCCACTCTGCTGAGACCACAGCTGCAGCTCTGGGTCCAGTTCTGGAGCCTCTGTGCCAGGAAGGCTCTGAAGGGGCTGGAAAGTGTCCAGACAAGGGGCCACAGGGATGAGCAGAGGGCTGGAGCTGCTCTGCTCAGGAGACAGATTGGGAGAGTTGGGGTTGTGCAGTCTGGAGAGGAGAAGGCTCCAGGGAGACCTAACTGGGGCCTTCCAGTATCTGAAGTGGGCTACAAGAAAGCTGGGGAGGGACTTTTGAGGGCGATAGTGATAGGACTGGGGGAGAGTGGATCCAAGCTGGAGGAGGGGAGATTGAGATTAGACTTTAGGAAGAAGTTCTTCCCCATGAGGGTGGTGAGACACTGGTGCAGGTTGCCCGGGGAGGGGTGAATGTCCCCTCCCTGGAGGTATTCAAGGCCAGCTTGCATGAAGCCTTGAGCAACCTGGGCTGGTGGAAAGTGTCCCTCACCATGGCAGGGGGTTGGAACTGGATGACCTTTAAGGACCCTTCCAACCCAATCCACTCTGTGCTTCTATGAATTGTGCTTCCAAAGCAGAAGCAGCCTCCCAGCCCCCTGGCTGAACCTCCCCCCCCCCCCCCCCCAGCTCTGGGTGACCCAGAAAGGTAACTGCAGTGAGGGGGAGCTGGGGCAGATGCCACCCACCCCACACACCAGCAGCTCCAACCTTTAGCCAACCTGGCAAGAAATTGAGGCAAGATGACTAAAGGTCCATCGAAGCAACCAACTTATTGACTAATCGATTTCTTAGTCATGAAGTCTCCCTGCTCCCTCTGTACCCAAATCGAAGCAATTAGGGATTGAAATGGAGCTGGAATTCACCGGGCAGCAAATGCTTCTTTTAGCCTAAGACTGGCCAGAGGTGAGTGACCTGTAAACCCCCCAGTAATGAAAGCTCTTCCCAGCTTCTGGTGTTTCTCTGCGCAGTAATTGCTGCAGGCTGTGACAGGGATCTGGCTGCGCTAATGAGGCGCCGGTGCCTCTTCCCAGGAACCAGTTAAGCTTCCCATTGTTACCAGGATTGTTACTGGGCACCGCTGAGAAGTGCCTGGCCTCAGCCTCTTGCCCCCCACCCTTTAGCACTGAGCAGATCCCCCTCTGGGGCTGCTCTTCTGCAGGCTCTCAGCCCCAGAGCTCTCAGCCCTTTGCTCCTCACAGAGATGCTCCGGGACCCTCAGCACCTCCAGGGCCTCTCCTGGACTCTCTCCAGCACTTCCCTGTCTCTTTTAACCTGGGGAGCCCCAGGACCCTCAGCACCTCCAGGGCCTCTCCTGGACTCTCTCCAGCACTTCCCTCTCTCTTTTAACCTGGGGAGCCCCAGGATCCTCAGCACCTTCAGAGCCTCTCCTGGACTCTCTCCAGCACTTCCCTCTCTCTTTTAACCTGGGGAGTCCCAGGACCCTGAGCACCTTCAGAGCCTATCCTGGACTCTCTCCAGCACTTCCCTCTCTCTTTTAAACTGGGGAGCCCCAGGACCCTCAGCACCTTCAGAGCCTCTCCTGGACTCTCTCCAGCACTTCCCTCTCTCTTTCAAACTGGGGAGCCCCAGGACCCTGAGCACCTTCAGAGCCTCTCCTGAACTCTCTCCAGCACTTCCCTCTCTCTTTCAAACTGGGGAGCCCCAGGACCCTCAGCACCTTCAGAGCCTCTCCTGGACTCTCTCCAGCAGTTCCCTCTCTCTTTTAAACTGGGGAGCCCCAGGACCCTGAGCACCTTCAGAGCCTCTCCTGGACTCTCTCCAGCAGCTCACTGTCTCCAACTGGGGAGCCCAGAACTGGACCCAGCACTCCAGCTGTGGCATCACTAGGGCAGAGTAGAGAGGGAGGAGATACCCCTGTGACAGGGATCTGGCTGTGCTAACGCTGCACTTGGTTCCTCTTCCCAGGAACCATTCCAGCTTCCCATTTTTATCCAGGGTTTCAAAGGCAGCCTGGAAACGCACTCATTAAGTTGTGGGCGGGGTTTTGGCACTCGGAGCCGTCAGAGTCTTAACGTAAAGCTTTGGACAGGTATCGATTAGCAAAGTGCTGGGGGCCAGGAGGGATGGGAGAGGGGATGTGGTGTCTGTGTGCTGGAGACAAATGGAGTGTGACACAGGCACTCATGGCTCCCGGTTGGGAAGGTCGCTGGGATCTGGGTTTGATTTGGCATGACAAGCTGGAGATAGCAGAGCAAAATGTCTGTTGGAATGAGGCACCAGCAGGGTGAAACAGCATT